>JAANYP010000430.1:41887-94517 GCA_020465985.1 Centrapalus pauciflorus | reverse complement strand
AACCATATTAAATGCACATGTTCATTACGGTAAAATGTTAAATTTAATGCACAACTACAATATAAATATGTTCAAATGTGCATTATTATTGACTAGTTCACATAATTTACATGTTCATTAGGATAAAATGTTCCATTTCATGCAAAATAACAATTTGCACATGTTCAAATGTGCAATATGCATGGACATGTGTATATTACGTATTTTTGCATGAAATTAAACATTTTGTCTTAATGAACATGTAAATGATATGAATTAGTTAATTCATAATACAATTTTGAACATATGTATATTATAATTTTACATGAAATTTAACATTTTATCATAATGAACATGTACATTTGATATGGTTTTCCAGTACTCCACTCTAATATAGTTTTCCATGGATCTATATATATATATATATATATATATATATATATATATATATATATATATATATATATATATATATATATATATATATATATATATATATATATATATATATATATATATAGCTTGTTTAAGCCTAGATGTCATTAGTTGCATTCATCTGAATTTAAAGTGTAAATGAAAGCCAAAGAAAGACGAAGTAGGGTCACACATGTCCATGAAATACATGAAAGCTCATAAATTCAGTAAAATCATGTCGAATCTAAGCTTTAATGTCTAAATTATGAATTCAACAAAGTCTGAAATGACATGATAAGTCAATAAATGTAATAAGTCCATACATAAGCTACAGAAAGTCCAAGAATTTAACTCAAATAGACACTTATGTTGTGTAAAGTCGTAAAAGCTTATGTAAGTTTGATTGTCATACAATTATACAATTAACAGGTTCAGCTAAATCTGAACTATGTTAAAAACCCAAAGGGTGTAAAGTCAAGCCCAGTTAATAAAGCCAAGCCAAAGTCAGAGAAGCAAGTCAAAGCCAAAGTCAGTAAAGCCAAGGCCGGTAAAACCGAGCTAAAGTCTGTAAAGTCAAATGCTAAACCCTGAGATAACTCAAGTGGTTAAAATCCGCTTGCAAAAGTCAAAGTCAACAGTCATGCCTTAAACTGTCTCTGTGAGTTATAGATACAACTGTATACATGATTATCTTCCTGTGAGACATATTGTTATTATGGGTAATAATGGGTGACTTCAATGAACTTAGGAATAAGGATGAGAGAATTGGTTCCACCTTTTCTCAAAATGCTGCAGATAAGTTTAATTGTTTTATTGTTGGGGCTGGAATTTCTGAAGTAAAGCTAGGAGGTCGTAGGTTTACATGGATTAGTGATGATGGTGCATCTCTTAGCAAGTTAGACAGGGATCTTTGTCTCTCCGGAATTCCTAGATTTATGGCCTGAAGCTTGTGCCTGTATCTGATCACTGCCCAATTCGCTTATCTTGTTTGAGTGCAAGGTTTGGCCCCATCCCGTTTCGTTTTTATAATTCATAGATTGCTCATAAAAGTTTTCAAGCGGTGGTGGAAAAAGCTTGGAATGGGTGGACTGGTAATGGAAAAGCTGATCGGATTTTTCATTACAAACTCAAAGCGGTCAAAGATGAATTAAAAAAGTGGAAACGTGAAGTGTTGGACAAAGAAAGGCTGGAAATTGGTCTTCTCAAAAGAAAGGTGGAGGATATGGAAAAGCTAGCAGAATCCAGAATGTTAACCGGAAATGAAATGTTGGAAAGGAAAGAGTGGATCAAGGAAATTTGTGAAAGAGAACATGTGAAATCCTTAGATTTAAAACAAAAAGCTAGAGTCAAATGGATGGTGGATGGGGATGAGAATTCCTGTTTTTTTCATGGAATTATTAAAGCGAATCTTAGTAGAAATAGGTTGAATGGTCTACTATTGAATGGTCTTTGGGTGGATGATCCTAAGAGAATATCCGAGGAAGCATATACTTTCTTTTCTTCCAAATTCAAGGAGTCGATACTGCACAGACCAAGATTTGAAAGTTCTCGCTTCAAAAAACTATTGCCTGCGGATAATGAGTTGCTGACTGCTCCGTTCTCTCTGTTGGAAATTAAATCGACTATTTGGGCTTCTGGAAGTGAAAAAGCACTAGGTCCAGATGGGTTCACTTTTAAATTTTTAAAGCACGAATGGAATTTGATTCATAGGAATTGTTTAATATGGTTAAACAATTTGAAAGGGAAGGAAGGTTTTCTGCAGGCTGTAATGCATCTTTTATTTCTTTATTTCCAAAGGTGAAAGACCCTCTAACTCTCAAAGATTATCGCCCCATCAGTTTGATTGGATGCCTTTATCAAATCATTGCCAAACTACTTGCTGATAGATCGAAAAAGGTAATTGGAAACGTGGTCAGCTGCGAGCAATCGGCATATATAGCGGGAAGACAAATTTTAGATGGACTGTTAATTTTGAATGAAGTATGCAGTTGGGGTAAAAGGCGAAAAGAAAAGATGATGCTCTTCAAAGTGGATTTTGAGAAGCCTTTTGATTCTGTAAACTGGAATTATCTTGAGTCAAACCTGGATCAAATGAACTGTGATCCTAAATGGAGAAAATGGATAATGGGTTGTCTCAAATCGGCAAGAGCTTCTGTGTTAATTAATGTCTCTTCTTCTAAAGAATTCGCAATTTCTCGAGGTTTAAGGCAAGGGGATCCTCTTTCTCCTTTCTTATTTATTTTAGTGATGGAGGGTCTGCACGTTGCTGAGGCAGTCAACAAAGCTTTGTTTTCTGGTATTAATCTTCCCAATGGTGGTCCTGTGTTGTCTCATTTAATTTTTGCTGATGATGTGTTATTTGTTGGTAAGTGGGATTATTCTAATATGCTAAATTTAAAAAGGATTTTGAATTGTTTCCACTCAGTATCAGGGCTAAAAGTAAACTATGATAAAAGTAAAGTATATGGAATTGGTGTTACAAGTAGTGAAGTTTCTCAATTTGCTGCTTTGGCAAAATGTGCTGAGGCGAAGATTCTGTTCACTTATCTTGGAGTTTCAATTGGTGCTAATATGGGTTTGGTTAAATCTTGGAAGACTATTATCGATAAAATCTCTGCAAAATTATCATTGTGGAAGGCTAAAACATTATCTTTTGGGGGGCGAATCACGTTATGTAAATCGATTTTAGGTAGCCTTCCCTTGTATTTCATGTCTCTATTCAAAGCTCCGGTGAAAGTCATTAGCTTGATCGACAAAATCAGGAGGCAATTTATTTGGGGCTCATCAAATTCTGGGACTTCTAAGATTGCTTGGGTCAATTGGAAAAAAACCATTGCCCCCAAAAAATATGGGGGATTGGGTTTGGGTTCATTAAACACGATGAACATGGCGTTGCTAGTGAAATGGTGGTGGAGATTCCGGAAAGAAAAAGAAGCATTGTGGAACAAAGTTATTACCGCTATTCATTCTATTAATGGTGAGGAAGCTATCAATATGGCACATAAAAGCATATCGGGAACGTGGCTAAGCATTGTGAAGGCAGGTATGTCTACCTTTTCTTGTGATATTAACTGTGATGGGCTCTTTTCTAGAGTTATTGGTGATGGTAGGAGGACAAAATTCTGGAAGGATAAATGGTGGGGAGACATTCCTCTTTGCCATCTTTTTCCAGATTTATATATTCATGAAATTAACAAATATTGTTCCATTAACACAAGAATAGCTAATTCCAGTAATAGGGGCGGTTTTCTCGTGGGAATGGAACTTAAATCAGGCAGAAGATGATTTTGGCAGTCTTGTTGCTGAATTAGAATGTTTTCTTTGAGAAGCAAAGCTATGTTCTGGGAAAGATGATTGGAGATGGGATGGTGACTCCTCCGGAGAATTTTCAGTTTCCTCTTTCAGGCAAATTATTGACGGATTCGAATATGAAGGTGAGGTAAAAATGTTTCTGGAATAAGTGGATTCCGCCTAGAATCAATGGTTTTTTATGGAAATTATTTTTAAGAAGGCTTCCTACTCGGTGTAATTTGGCTACTAGGGGTGTTTGTATACTGGTTTTGTCTTGTCTGTTTTGTTCGTTTGAAGAGGAGTCGGAGGAACATTTATTTTATTCATGTTCAATGAGCAAGGAGGTATGGAATTGGTTCCTATCGTGGTGCTGCATCAATAATTTGCAGCATCATAATTTGGACACTTTTTTGGAGGCAATCTTGGCTCAAGAAAATTCTGAAAAACGAAAAAAATTCTTAAAAAATTCTTTCAATCAGCAATTGGAGCAATATTGTGGTTTATATGGAAGGCAAGGAATGAGCTATTATTTAAACATGTGAGATCGTCGACTTCTTTGATTAGAGATGAAGTTCAAGCTTCGCTTTTTTCTTGGTTAAACTTAAGGGCGGGTTGTAAGTTTTTGATTTGGTCTTTATGGGGTTCATACCCTCTTTCCGTTTTGTAATATGGTCTGTTTCTATTTTTTGTTCTCGGTAACCTCTAGCACCTTGCTAGGGGTTTTCTGTTTTTAATCATTAATAAATTTCGGGATTTCAAGTCTTTTGGGTTGATGGCAATGCCGAAGCTCCTTGGCTCGTTTCCTTTTGCTGTTCAAAAAAAATTTGAAAGTCTATATGCTCAGCTGGAATGTGATCTGTGCACACCTTGGTACGGTGATGCCGTGTGGATTATGATAGCTATTAATATATCATCTTCCACACATTTCTTTACAGTCTAAGTCAGCATTTGATACATATATATATATATATATATATATATATATATATATATATATATATATATATATATATATATATATATATATATATATATTGTTGTTGCTATCTTGATTCATTACTTCGTATGCATTCATTCAGAGCCTTCTTGTAAATGCTTTCATATGCTTCTGCACAATTCAAGTCTTAGTAAGTGTACGTCAATCTATGATTAAGTCTACTATGATGTTTGCCCACGTTGTCTTACTGGTAGCAAGCCCAGCATGTGGCTGATCTCCACAACTAAAATCGTGTGCGTGGGATTAAACATCATCCGATCTTAAGTCCTATGTCTCACACTGTCTGGCTGAGCAGCCTTGATAAAATCGCGCTTAGAGTCAAAGTCAGAGCTTAAAGTCAAAAGTCAAGTCTCCACTTAAATTGTCGTTGCATGTTAACTGTTCACTAAGCCAAATGCTTACAGTTATTGTTGAATCTTTTTACAGGGTTAATCAAAGGAAAAGGTCCAGCTGAACCAAGTCCTTTATGTCCTGTGAGCCCTAATTTGAAGTCATTAGACCACTACTAAGTCTGCATTCGGTATTTATTGATGACGATTATGGTGGTAGTTTGGGGTAGTTTTTTGATTATGTATTATGATTATGTACTAGATTAGTGTCATTGTGCCTTTAATAGTTTTGTTTTAAAGTTATTGTAATCTCTTCCTAACATTTGTAATGACTTAATTCTGCATATTGGCATCCATCCAATGCATTCTTTTCGATCTTGTACCCACGGAGCGGTACACTGAACACCAACCCAATCGAGACGAAAATTGTTGTATTGCTCCTTGGGACCTAGTCGGTAAGACTGCCCCGTAAGGGTGCAGCTTAGAAGGAGCGTAAGGTTTAAGCCATGGGTAGCATAGGCAACCAAATGGTTTTAATTTTGTAGTATGGTGAGGTGTCATAGAGTACCTGGTATGGAGATTTTAAGCCAAGAATTGAAGTGGGAAGCCAATTTAATTATAAGGTAGATGGCAGTTTGGAGCGCATGAGACCAAAACGTGAGTGGTAAACCGATATAGTGTAAAAGGGAAAGGTCGGTTTCTACAATGTGTCGGTGACGACGTTCTGCAGTTCTGTTTTGTTCGGGTGTGTTGGGTGGGGTAGTATAATGAGAAATTCCAACAGATTGAAGGAAAGGAACAAGACCGATGTATTCACCACCATTATCGGTAAAGAGTGATACGATGGGTGTTTGAATGAATTTCTAAACAAGTAATTTAAATTGGGGAAAAAGTTTCTCAACGTCAGATTTGGCTTTGATGGGATAAAGCAAACATATTTGGAGTAGTAATCAACAAACACAACATAGTATTGATAGTCGTCAATAGATTTTTGAACCATACCCCATACATCCGAACAGAGAAGTTGTAGTGGTTTTGTAGCAATAAATGAGTTTTGACCAAATGGAAACTTGTGACTTTTATTGATAGCACATGACTCACAATAAAATCTATTTGAATACCCGTGCGTTGCTCGGGTGGCGTGTTTCAGAATTAATATTTATTAATTAATAAAAATATATTTTATTTAGGAAAACTATACATTATTTGTGAAGGGAAAAATTACTTATTTTCATCGTGAATATTACCACAAACAACTATATATTACGTGTACCAACTATATGTCTATATATATATACATATATATATATATATATATATATATATATATATATATATATATATATATATATATATATATATATATATATATATATATATATATAGAGAGAGAGAGAGAGAGAGAGAGGGAGGGAGGTTCCATTGAGAACTTTTGTGCATCGAGGCACAAAAGAACCTCCACCGTCCCCCTTGGATGAAAAGAATGTGTGGGTTAGTGGCAAAAGGGTAATTAAATAGAAAGTTTTATGCATCAAGTGCACATAATGAAATTTGTGGAGGGGTAGAACAGCAATTATGCAATCCTCATTTAATTATTACAATTCCAAAAATAATACAAATTCAAATAAAATGATAAAGATTCTGATGCATCATTGTTGTTGCTTTGTGTTCATCATCTTCATCCATTATATTCATGTTCATCATCTTCGTATTTAACGCAATGCATCGTTCATCCAAAAACCTTAATTTAACGTGATGCATCAACGTGTTAATCCAAAAACCTTAATTTAACATGATGCATCGTTCATTCAAACATGAACCGTTCATCGTTCCAACAAAATTCTTACCTTCCTAAATGCATCTCTTCATCAAAAATCCAAAATGCACCTTAATTTAACGTGATGCATCGTACATTCAAACATTAATCGTTCATCATTCCAACAAACATTCATACCTTCCAAAATGCATCTCTTCATCATAAAATCCAAAATCCATATCTTCATCAAAAATATCAAAAATACATCTCTTCATCATAAATCTCTCAACATCCAAAATGCATCGTTTCATCATAAATTCAAAATGCATATCTTCATCAAAATGCATATTAAAGTAATGCATCAACAACGTGTTCATCCAAAAAACATGATGCAATAACGTGTTCATCCAAAAAACCATGGTAATCATCGTTCCAACGTTATGCATCAACGTCTTCATCATCATCTTCATCGTTTTTTCCTGCATCTTCATTGTTTCTTTCTAACAAAAACTAGATTCATCAATCTTCATTTTGAACAAGTAAGAGAGACTTTGAGTGGCTGCAATATAATCAAATACAATCGTTCGTTATCGGCAATGGTTTTGCGGTGGTGGTTGAAGGTGGAGGAAATCGTCGTTGTGCATATTAATGGTTCCCTGTGCATGTTACTAGCGATCCTGATGGTCTGCTGGTGGCGATGCCGGTGGTCTGGTGGTGGATTGCGAGAGAGAAATGGAGGCACGATGGTGGAAGGCGGTGGTCTTGGGAGGGCGGCCGGAAGTTTGAAAGAGAAGGGGGAGAGAGAGAAAGATAAGGAGGATAATTAGGAAAGTGGTTAATGTGTGATTTAAATTTCTAAATTAACTCTAAATATCTTTTAATGATTTATTAAAATTAATTAAATTCATATATTTAATTTTCCCAAAATGTCCTTTGTGCACCATTGTTAGATTATTCGATACACAAATGTGCCTCGAGGTGCCCCGATGCATAAAAGTTCTCAATTGAACCTCTATATATATATATATATATATATATATATATATATATATATATATATATATATATATATATATATATATATATATATATATATATATATATATATATATATATATATATATATATATATATACTTGTTGGTTTATTAAAGGATTTAGACAAATTTAATCATTAACAATATCAATGGTTTATAAAGAATAAACATATAAAATAAAATCATATTTATATATTATATTATGTGTGTATTTCTATATTTATTTGGTTATTAATTTAGTGGGTTTGATTGGCGGGTCGGGTCGTATCCAAGACCCAATTTTCTTTTCTTTTCCTTTTCTCCTCCCTTTTCTCGGGCACACACCCACACACAAAACTCTCACGTACACACTCTCCTCGCTCTCTCTCCGCTCTTTGTCCTCATCGGTCGGCCGGCGATGAAAGCAAGTATCAACGTGATGCAAATGATGTAGCAGAAAGCGATGAATATAGGGAGATGAATATTAGTAAAAGTTTAAATTTTGACATTATCAGGAAGTTTGTTAACCATATTCTGGTTTGAATTTATCCAATGTTATAGCTATTGAGAAATTATCCCTAAATTCAAATTTTTTCATTGATATTTGATGGGTTTAAAATCTTATTTGAAAGTTCAAGTTATTTAGAATTTATCCTGGACGTAATTATCCTAGAATTTGTGATGAACCGGTGATGAAAATATTTAATTTTTCGTTTTAAAACTTATTTTCTACCAATCTATTGTGATATTATCTAGAATTTGTGATGCACTGGTGATGCAATTATTTAGTTTTCAGGTTTAAACTTTTTTAGCAGTTTCTGTTGTGATTTTATCTAGAGTTTTTTTTAATATTCTTCTCGAATCCCAATTTTATATGATTTTAAACGGACATGATTCTCCATGTCGGCATATACTCGATTATAACTGAACTGGTTTTAATCCATACCTATTTAGATTGATCTTGTTTTTGGCTCCGTTTTTTGTATTTGCGTGGATCAGTCTCAACCCATTGCACACCCCTAACCCCTGATGAAAGCTAAAGAGTATATGCATTATATGTGCTCCATGTTTGTTAGCAAACTACGGTTTCCTCATGTGTATAATCATGTTTTTTCTGGAATAAAATCGAGTATTTTAGTGTTCTCATTCATTGTGCTTTAGTGTTTTATCTGCATTATATCTGCGAATTATTTTTCCTAGATAGTTTATCTCATAGTTTGTTACATTTAACCGATTTTATTTTTTGCATTTTCTATTCAGATTTTATCAAGAAATTGCAACCGATTTTCATGATTTATCTATGTTTATGGTGCTCTATTACGTTTGCATTGTGGCATTGTGTTTTATTGTTTGATTACTATGCATGCAATTTGTTTGCACCATCACTTTGTGCCTTGATTGCTATAATTAGTCTTCTGAGATGTGCTTCTGTCTCCACTAGGTTGGTTTGCATTGTGGCTTGTATATTCTAACCTATATCACGTAGGAGGTGCAACTCATGAGTTTAATTTGGCCAATTTTAAATGTATCCCTTCTTTCTAATCACACGTCCCCTCTTAATGTGATAGGAAAATTACGTTTTAACAAAAAACATGTGGGGATGCTTGATTAATTAGTTTTTAAGGGGAGGGAGTGTGTATATAGAAACACACGTTCCAAAAGAGGAGCTACCAGTGGCGGATCCAGAAAAAATTTTCGTTGGGGGCATGAGGTTTTATAAGGTATTCGTCGTGTTGCTTTTCCGGAACACATAGGCTAAAATTCGTCAAATTTACGCACATCGTTGGGGGTCTTTCCCCCCGCTTGTTAATATGTGGATCCGCCCATGGGAGCTACACTTTAGAGTAGTTTATATTATAGTTTCAGATTTATATCGAGCAACATCATAATCAAATTGTGTATGAAAATAATTTTCAAAATATTCAAAGAATATTAAAGAAGATACTGACATTTTTTTCCGTGCAGGAGTTGAAAGCGTGAAGTTGATCTTTAAACGGTATAGTTTTTCTTCATGCAAACACTACTGATGCAGATTTTTATCAATATTGACTATGTATACTCAGTACACACACACACACACACACACACACACACACATATATATATATATATATACATATATATATACATATATATATATATATATATATATATATATATATATATATATATATATATATATATATACATATATATATATATACATTATATATGTATATATATATACATTATATATATATATAAGTACGTAACTTCAATAAAGCATGTTTTTATCTCATAGTTCGTTACATTTAACTCATTATATAAACATCTAATAATTACAGGTTTCAAATTATTCAGAATTTGTGATAATGAAGGCGATGGAAATTTATAAATTTCTACTTTGAAACTTTTTTTTGGAGGTTCTGTTGTGATATTATCCACAATCTTTGATGAACTTGGTCATGGAAATATGTAGCTTCTGTTGTGATATTATCTAGAATTTCGGTCGGAATCCCATTATTTTCTAAATTATTAAAAATTAAATTAGTTTCTGATAAATACAACGATTTAGGACATGTTAAATATTTAAATCCACTTTAAGTGTCTTCCTCATTTGACATGTTTTATTTAGCTGCATATTAAAAATTCTACCCATTTGACTGGTCAATTGACATTAATATCTTTTGCAGACAAATCTTACACAGTGGTATGGGTCAAGCTTGCCTCTGCAGGTTTGTGTTCTTGCATGAATCTTGGACAAATAATGCATGTTGGTTTGGCTTGTCGGTGCTAACTTGTGGGGATATTTTAATAATGACATTAGCATTAGTTAAATATGATGTGAATAGTTTATTATTATAATTTTTGCATTTGGAGTATTTTACCCACCAAAAAGCAAGTCTCATGCTAAAATCATATTCTAGTTAATATGAAGTTGTATTGTTAAAAATGAAGAAAATATTCTTGGCAATCGAATGAAACCTGCATATGTTCTTGGCATTCTAATGAAACCTGCATATGTGAAAGCGTCTCACATTTTAGCCAAAATAGTGGGGGGAATCCCATTATTTTTAGCATTTTAATCAATTATTTTGCGCCAAATCAGCAACCTTAATTTTCTTAATTTTAACCAATTATATTACGCAAAATCAACAACCTTAATTAATTTTAACCGATTATATTGCGCCATATCAGCCCTTAATTTTTTTGAATTTTAACCACTAATAATGCGCCATGTGAGCATTTTTTCTCTCTGCTCCGTTGGCAATATATATAAAATTAGATCTGGACAATATTTTAAAATGAAGAGCTAAGTCTTTACAAGTAGTATTAAAGGTACGTAAGCATGGGCGTCCAAGAGTGTGATGCCATTGGAATGGCGAGGTTGATGAAGTAGCATTGACTTGAAAAGTACGGGATGATCTATTTAGGTAGTAAACATCATGGATGTTCTCCCTCGTAAAAGACGCGCCCCATTTTGAGATCCTTAACAAAGAAATTTGAAAGGGAAGAATTCAACCGAGACATGGTTAGTACGAAATAATCTAGCAACCAATGTTGGAAAGCACAGAGCAGCGAAAGACAATATAAATTGGGAAGTGTTTGGAATTCACAGAGTACGTGAAAGACAAAATATATTATGGAAATTAAACAATTCGCTGCATTCTGCATACAACCTTTTCAAAGCTACCAATTACATTTAAAGGAAAGCAAAAATAACTACTGCTTAAAATAATGGGACGTGAACTACATATGCAAAGATTAAATCAATAATAAGACTAATTCTTTTATTTTCAGATAATTAGAAGCTGACCCGTAACCAATCCGTGACCCACAAACAAAAACCGATTAACCCAACAATTAACCCAACAATCACCCCCTTAATCAGTTTCTTCATACTACAGCAAGGCCGGTTCCTCCTCAATCAAATTCGCCTCTTGATTTCCCCATTTCGGACACTCATTGCTATAGTAACCAAGTTCACGACATTTGTAGCATGTAATGTGGCTTTTGTCCCGGACACATTCATTTCCGTCTCGACTCTTCCCGGACCCCGGCCTCTTCTCCGACCACGTCCGAAGTCACCCCGACTTGAACATCCACTGCACAATGCTTACAATCGTGAGATTTTTCTTCACTTGCCAACAACAAACCACCTTGAGTGTCTTCCATCTTCTCGGTGCCTCTTATACGTTCCTCGTATGCCTTAAGCCTTCCAACGGCTTTATCGAACAACATCGTATCTAACTCGAAACACTACTCAATTGAGGTCACTATTTGAAGAAACGACTTCGGCATCGAGTCAAGCAATCTTTTCACCAAGTCCGTTTCTTCAATCTTGTATCCAAGGCTCCTAGCCTTCGAAGCTAAACCCGTCAATTTTGTCGTGAAGTCATCAACGGTCTCACCATCCTTCATACGCAAACCTTCAAGCTCCCTTTTTAGAGTTGCAAGTCGAGCCGATCTCACCCGATCCACTCCCAAAAACCGCGTTTTTAAACCATCCCACACTTGTGTTTGGGTCGGTGTAACTCTCCATTTGCAACACCATGTCTTCGTGGTATTGAGTGAAATAAGAAGGCAAGAGCTTGTTTCGAATTCCTTGGATCTGATCCTTCACCTAGCACCCTTGGTTCGACCGTCTCCCACAAGCCATATGCATCCATAATCGTCTTCACCTTGACAGCCCACACCGGATAATTCGTCGCAGTCAAGGCCGGAACTTGAAACGTCATCAAACCTGCTTCTTTCGGTACCAATGTCATTCTATTCTTTGTTTTGACAGGCCCAACCCTTTTGATCAAGCTTGTTCCGAGAGCTCTTTTCTACCAATCAAGAAAACCCGGTCACACCCACCGTTACTGCTTCCCTCACCCGCAAAACGAATCGAATCAAAGCACCCCACTATGATGTCCTCCTGTCTGTTTATCCCGCACCCGGTTAGTCTCTCGTCAATTCTTGAACAAGCCCGATTAATGGAATTCGGGGCAACGGTTGAAATGCATCAATCTGCAATCAAAACGAAAAAGGAAAAATGACTCACACCCCCTTCGATCGAACCTGCTTTGATACCAAATGTTGGAAAGCACGGAGCAGTGAAAGACAATATAAATTGTGCATACCGTTAGAATTGACACAACGCACAGATTAATTTTGTGATTTCTCTCTCTCTCTCTCTCTCTCTCTCTCTCTCTCTCTCTCTCTCTCTCTCTCTCGTGTGTGTAGATTTAAGTTCAACTGATGCAGCGCACCAAAATGTATCACTCTTAAAATTAATTTTTTTGATTTTATTTTCATAAACATGTTTTAATTAACATTACCTAAATTATATAAATTTCATGCACATTCACGCATCTTAAGTGCAGAAATCATACATCACATAAATGCACGTTCATATATACGTAAATTTATATAAATGTGCGTTCACATCATCTTTTAGAAGTTAGGATACGTAAATGTATGTGAAATTTTACATATTATCTTCATAATGTTAAGGGTTTATTATGAAAAAAAACCAACATGTTTTCATGTTTTTTGCGTTTTCGTCCCTCCATGTTATTTTTTTCCATAAAAAACCTCAAGTTATTCTTTTCTTATTGGTTTAGTGAAATTTGGACATTAGATACCGCTTTTTCAAGTTTTTAAAACCCGGTTCACAAATTATAACCGGGGTCTAATGTCCAAAATTTCACTAAACCAATAAGAAAGAATAACTTGAGGTATTTTATGGAAAAAAATAACATGAATGGACGAAAACGCAAAAAACGTGAAAACATGTTGGTTTTTTTCATAATAAACCCTAATGTTAATTAAAACATGTTTATGAAAAACAATTTAAATTCTTTTTTTTAAGGTTGTACCTTCTAGTGCGCTGCATATTGAGTGAGATTATCTCGAACCATGTTTTATAGGTGGTACATTCTATTGCGCTGCATATTGAGTTAGACTATCTCGAACCATATTCTATATATATATATATATATATATATATATATATATATATATATATATATATATATATATATATATATATATATATATATATATATATATATAGATTGAGGTTCTATGGGGCACCATATGCATCGAGAACCAAATGGGAACCAAAAATGCATTGCTTGTTTACAAAGGGTGCATTAAGGGCATTTTGGGAATGCTTAATAATATATTGTTAAATTATAAGATTTAATTTAATATTTATCATTTATTTAGGAAACTAAATAAAATGATCAACCACCTTCCCATAAATCCATCCCATTTTCTCTCTGTTTCTCTTTCTCTTTCATGGCTAGCCTCTCTCCATCTCTCTTTCTCATAACCAGTTTTCACAAGACAACCACTACTACTACCGCCAGACCCAGCACCACCATCGTTGTCCACCGTCGGTATGCAACTCTGCACCATACCTGTGCATCGATGTTGACGAGAATTTGCTTGCGTCTGTTGAACATGGTTTTTCAGTATCAATTTTTTCACAAACAGTTCATTCTACGATTTTGTATCATGCTTATGGCTAGTCAAAGGATTCTAAGATTCTTTATTAATGTTGGTGGTTATTGCTTCCAAGAAATAGTTGGAGCATTGGTATTGGTTATTTCAAACATGATGCACAACAGCAATGCATCACGACAATGATGAACACATTGAAGACGTTGATGAACACATTTAAATTTCAGAGATGCATCACTAAATTAACACGTTTAAATGTCGAAATGCATCACGATTTGGGTGATGCATAATGATGGAACAAGGACGAGGATGAATATGGCCGAAATGTATCACGATTTTGGGTGATGCATAATGATGGAACAAAGACGAGGATGAATATGGTCGAAATGCATCATGTTTGAAATTGAATTGGATGAAGATGCATCGTGTTTGAAGACGAATCCATTAAATTGGATGAAGATGCATCATGTTTGTTTAAATTCGAATAGAATATTTTCTGAATTCAAGCATCTTCCGATTTTGTCCTTCTGCGCGCGAGAAGTTATGCACCCGTGCACCCATTTTCAAGTTAATTACCATTTTGCCACTACAATCTGAACCATTAAAGTTCAAGATCTAATGGTGCATACAGGTTCCCAAAGTGCACAATGCATACAGGTGCCCCATAGAACCTGACCCTATATATATATATATATATATAGGGTTGGGATCATTGCAGAACCTAATGCGGGATTATAGAACAAATCTAAACCATTGGATTATAATATAACACTAGGGATAAGATGGTAATTATGCAATTAACATTGAATTAATAGTAGTCTACCAAGTTTGACTGTCCACTTTGACCATTTTTTACTCTTTTAATATCGAATGTGCATGCAGTGTTGCATATATGATATATAGTATTACTTCGACGTTGGATTGTGATATAAACTGTAGTTCGACATTGAATGATCTCAATATAAAATATTGAATGGTCGTATACCAGTAAAAAAATTTTACGAAAAAAAAAACACGTAAAAGTTTTTCAAAAAAATATGTTATGACCGTTCTCGTTAAACTTACCAACTTTGAGTCTTTAACTACTAATTTTGACCACTATTTTGGCTCTATTAATATTAAATGTATATGCAGTGATACATATATGATATATAGTATTACTTCGACGTTGAATATACGATATCAAGTGTTCATTCGACATTGAATGATCTCATCTTGCTATATTGCATCGTGGTCTGGGTAAATTTTTTCTTTTTACAAAAAAAAACACGTAAAATTTTTTCGGAAAAAATATATCATGACCGGTCTCGTTTTAAAGAGTATATAAAGTTCTCATTTTTATGTATATTTCTTTTGATTTAAACTTTAATCATATTAATGTTATTTCAACTTAAAGAAAAAAAAATATTTATTTTGTTAATGTCAATCTTTTTGCTATTTCCAATCTATTCCTTTTTTACAAAAATTAAAATATTATTAATACCAATCTTTTTTTCACTAATTTAAAACTTGATTGTTTTAATCAATACCATTAGATTAATCTAATTTATGAACGATATTGATTCTACAATTGTACACTAAATTTAGGTTATACAACAATCTCATCTACATATATATATAGGGAGTGGATCAAATGAGAACCCTTCTTAAAATGAATACGATAGAAACCAATAAGAGTATGCCACATCATCAAATATTAGTTAATCAACTTAATGGTGTTTTAGACTTTTTGTAATTTATAATTAAATTTCAAAATAAAAGAAAATTAATTTTTTCCATCTTTAACTTCAATCATCCATAAATACCTAAAAGAAAATCAAATTCTTCATTTTTTTTCTCACTTACCAAAATCCTCTCTTTCTCCCGCACACACCCCCCCCCCCCCCCCTCTAAAATTCATCCAATATCCATCCATGTCCGACGGCCATTAACTCTTTATCCATTCTCTTTTTTGGTGTGTCGCATCTTTGAAGCACCATCAAGAACTATCAGCTTTGAATGAACATTCTACTCCAACGATGATGGGTTTCAATTCATTCTTATGATGAATGTCCGATGAATGTTTGAAGATTCGAAGTATCGGTGCATCATCCTTATGTCGTAGGTTC
This sequence comes from Centrapalus pauciflorus, assembly GCA_020465985.1. Taxonomy (NCBI): domain Eukaryota; kingdom Viridiplantae; phylum Streptophyta; class Magnoliopsida; order Asterales; family Asteraceae; genus Centrapalus; species Centrapalus pauciflorus. The sequence goes on along the minus strand of JAANYP010000430.1, from coordinate 78,196 downwards.
GAATCAATTTATCAAATGCTTTAGTTTGTATCGTTTTGTATTTTAAATTTATATATTGTGTCAAATTGTATACAACTGTATCAAACATTTGATTTAGGTAAAATATGAATCACACTTGTGAATCACATTGTTAATCATTTGTAAATCATTGGTGTCATGAATCACACAAGTGAGTCGTAAATCTCATTGTTATATCGATTATAAATCGTGAATCACATAAGTGAGTTATGAATCTCATTCTTGTATTGCTTGTGAATCATGAATCATAGTGTTAATCGTCAGTAATTCGTTGGTGTCCTGAATCTCATGCGTGTATTGATTGTGAATCGTGGATCACATTGATAGTCTTGATAAATTGTTGGTGCCGTGACTCACAAAAGTGATCTGTGAACCACAGATTTGCGTCAAATGTGAATCATCTATTGTGTCGTAAAACACTGACGGCGTTGTGAATCATTGTTGGTGTCTTGAACCACAGCAATGTCATGAATCACCAGTGGTGTCGAGAAATGAATCTAAGTTTATATGGGGAATATTAATTTGGTTACACTTTTCCTAAATAAAATATGAATGAATGTCGTGAACCACACCCACTTGCTCCTCAATGTCTGCCGCCGTGAACCACCAACCTCCGATCTTCCTCTGTGCCGTCCGTCGCCTGAAAACCGTGAATCCCCTAACGGCCGCTGTGAATCGCTCACCAATAGTGCCGCTGTCCAAACCCCCACAAATCCTACTATAAATCCGATTCCTCCTAATAAATGACATATATTTGCTACAAATATAAAGGTGCACAAATGACCAAATTGCCCTTTAAATTTTTTAAAAGAGGTATAAAACTCTATTTAATTACAAAATTGTCACCTTGCATCCTATTGGTTGATTCACAAATTTGAGCAATTTCATTGGTTCTTACCGTCCTCATTTTAAGCACGGTCCTCATTTTATTCTCACCATATATATAGATTGAAGATCAATGGAGTACCATGTTAGATGGGGAACCGGGGTACCGTTTACAGCCAATCATTTATCATTGAAATTATTAATTAATATATAAAATTCTATTGAAAATGGAATCCCACGTCATTTAATGTGAGGGGTGAAATGGGTATGAAAAAATTTTAAAATGAGAATCAAAAATCCTCTATATCCCTATAATTTCTCATTTGCAGTTAATAGTTCTATTGCCTATTTCAGCGATAACTCTCCATTGAAATTGATTTCTTGATGACGTCCGCTTCAAAGTCGAGTTTTACCATTGTCTTCATATACTGCACATGTTTAAATTCTTCAATATGGTTTTAAATGCACATGTTCAATACTACACATGTTCAATACTGCACACATATATTGCAAATGTTGAATACTGCACATGTTTAATGTGTTTTATCCATATATATTCCCTTGTTGCACATGTTCAAATTCTTCAATATGATTTTAAATGCAATCACCAGTATATTGCACATGTTCAGTACCCTTATTGAACATGTTCAATAAGTTCTTTATAGTAGGTAAGAGTAACAAATCCCTACAATTAAGGGATTTCCTTAATCACTAAATATCATCTGTCACACCCCGTTACCCCGGTTGGCAAAGAAGCGTGACGTCGTGAAAGCGTAACCATAATCATAACGAACGACCTCTATATGGACGTTTTCAAAATACATCGATATAACTTCAAAATATAGAAATGTTTTACGTAACCCGAAAATGATAAAGAGTAGTTCGCAAGATACAAAGATTTAAATACATAATTAAATTAACCAAGATAATGCAAATAAATCTCCGATGGTTTGAAAATGAATGCGACTCCTTAAGTACGGAAGCTTGAAAATACTTCCGTTGTGGTGCACTTGCCTTAATTTCCTGAAAATACACGCTAAAATACGTCAACAAAATTGTTGGTGAGCTCATAGGTTTACACGTAAATCTGACTTGTATGAACATCAACTAATGAGTTTGAATTTATAAAATCATAAATTCCATGTTATGTATTACATATAAACCATCATGCAACCGAAGCTTAATTAAATGAGTTTGCCATGTGCAGTATTCACATACGTAATACCATAATGTTAAATATATATGCATTCCGCCGTTAGCCGGTTAAGACTAACCCGAATGGGGGACATGACTCCCGATAGATCTATCCACAATATATTCGCGCTTACAAATAAATACAATTAACGGTTCATGATTTGAGGGCTGATGGAACCACATGTGTAATACATAATAGAAATGAAGTTGTTTCTGTGTCCATATGAAAACGTAGCATGTATTTCAACGCCAAAACATACCAGTGTGAAAATAGGGGCTATGAAGACTCACCGAGCGTGCGATGGCAAAATATGCGCAAAAATGCAAGTTTACGTTCTTTCTTTGATGGGTGATGCACCGGATGTGTTTAATCGAGTCCTAAATAATAATAGGGACTTAATAACTCTCATATATGATAATATGTATGTATATAGGTTTTTATGTCTTAAATCACCCGACATTACAAGTTATAAATAAAACCCACTTAAAATGTCAATTATATATATATATATATATATATATATATATATATATAGATTGGGGTTCGATTGAGAACTTTTGTGCATCGAGGCACCATTGAGAACTTTTGTGCATCAGACTATCTACCAAGGGTGCACAAAGGGTATTTAGGGGACATTAAATGTATGGAAATTATTTTTGAATTTAAATATTTTTAAGATAATTAATAGCTAAATCACCATTAACTTCTTTTCTAGAACCACTTAATCTTTCTCTCTATCTCTCTCTCTCCTCTCTCTTAGCCCCCTCTTGATTTTGGAAGAGATGAACGATATGCATGATTTATGTTTGTATGAACGATTCATGTTTGTATTTTGATATATTTTGATTTTGGAAGAGATGAACGATATGCGTGAAGAGATAAACGATATGAATGTAATTTGATGTATTTTATATTTGTATTATTTTAGTTAATTTTGGAAGTGTAATAATTAAATAAGGATTGCATAATTTCTGTTTTACCCCTACGCGAATTTCATTATGTGCACTTGATGCATAAAACAAACTATTTAATTACCCATTTGTCATTTGATCTAACCCACTCATTCTTTTAATCCAAGGGCCAGTGGAGGTTCTTTTGTGCCTCGATACACATAAGTTCTCAATGGAACCTCCCTCTATATATATATATATATATATATATATATATATATATATATATATATATATATATATATATATATATATATATATATATATATATATATATATATATATATATATATATATATATATATATATATATATATATATATATATATACACATATATATATATAGTTTTCCAACTTTTCGAAGGTTTTTCGGCTACTTTGTGGTTGTTTTTGACCAAGCTCCAAAACGATTTAGGCTTTGGTTTTCTTGGAAATTAAACTACTATATTCAAAGAATTTTTAAAGTCAAGAACGGCCATTTTTCGAGTTGTTTAGGTTAGGGAAAAAGCTCGTTAAAAACCCTATGTTGGCCATTTTTGAGCTGTCAAACATTCGGGTTCCCAAACAATATCTGGGGGTTCTAAACTCCATAATAAATTATGAAAACTTCCCGATTTTTATTTAAGACATAGATCTAACTTTTGAGACAAGAATCAACTCATTTTGTTAAGTTATGAATTAGTTATGATTTTTCAAAGTTGATGCAACATTTCTGCCGAAATTCCGTATTTCATAAACTTGAAATAACTAGTGATTCTTGTTGTTTATTCAAAGACTACTTTTATAAAAGTTATAAATCATATTTATATAACTTGTTTTCATAATATTTACACTTTCATGATGTGTTTATATATTTATAAACACATTTGAAGAAAACAACTTAAAAACAAAACTAGAGATTTATAAACTTGAGTGTTTATACAACTTGTTGTTGTTGGTGATTATATATATTATGAAAGACTTATATAAACATTAATATGAGATATAATAGGTTAGTATTTACTTACTTTGATGTTTTAGAGGAATGAAATCAAGTAGAAGTTGAAACTTTTGCAAAAGTTGCACCAAGAACACTTCAAAATATGAAGAACACTTGAAATATTTCAACAACACCAAAAATTGAGGTTTTTGGCTTTGCACAAGGTTTTTGGCCAGTTTTTGAAGAGAGAAAAGAGAGGTTTGATGTGATTAAAATGAATGGAAATGTTCTTTTATTTATAGGGAATATTGGATCTTGAAAAGATGGTGAAATGATGAAGAATAGTCTGGGATCTTGGGTGAATTGAAAGAAGAGGATTTGATTGTGATATGTTGAGTAAAAACAAATATCCAATGTCCTTTTTGTACCCTCTATGGCCAGTCCTATATGGTTGTATTTCAATGTATTTGTAATTTTTTTTTTGTATAAAAGTATTTAGAAATGTATTCTTGTATTTCTTTTTTTTTTTTTTTTGTAATTTATAAATACTTTTGGATGCATTGTTTTAATGAATTATTTTAGTCTTGCATAATTAATGTTAAGTAAGTGTATTAGTATATGATTAGTGTCACTAATCATAATTTAATTATGTACTTAGTTGTATTAATCCATCATATCGTAAATCGATCGGATTTATTGATTTCCCGATTCATCGCACCGATAAATTTGATTCTAATTGAGTTGAATTTCTTCATGAACCTTGTTAATCACTATGATTAATTTCTAATGACCACTGATTAGGTTATAATTGGCTATTAAATATTGATTAGGTCATAGTTGCTAACCTGGTTCAATGTCGGATGTTACAGTCTCCCCCTGTTAAGGGAATTTCGTCCCGAAATTAGCTCGTGTTCTCCACTGCTTGAGTATTTGAGAACAGATGAGGGTATTTTTCCCGGAACTGATCTTCGTGTTCCCATGTAAACTCAGGACCTCGTTTAGAGTCCCATCTGACTTTTATTATCGGGATTCGGCTGTGCTTTAGTTTCTTGATTTCTCGGTCCATTATTTCCACGGGTTTTTCAATGAAGTTCAACTTATCGTCTAGCTCTAGCTCGTCCATGGGTATGACAAGTGTTTCATCAGCCAGACATTTCTTATGGTTGGATACGTGGAAGGTATTATGAACATTACTAAGCTCTGGGGGTAAATCGAGTCGGTAGGCTACCGGGCCAATTCTTTTGGAAATCTTGAATGATCCGATATAACGAGGATTGAGTTTTCCTCGTTTCCCAAAACGAATTACGCCTTTTGTGACACCCTTGCCACAACAACCACCATTTACCAAAACACCCAGGATTAATCATCAAACACAATTACATAATGATCTGATAACCTAATTTAAGTGCGGAAGCATTAAAATACATAATTAAAGTAGTGCAACAGTGTCAAACACCCTACGGTGCTACAAGGTACCAAATCTAAACTACACACCCAACTAAATTAATACAACATCTAGAATATATTACAACATTGTCTCAAAACATAATTACCGATTAAGTAGTATCAAATCTTCCAAATCTTCACAAAAGACCTAACTAGAAGGCCCAGCTGCAGATTTTCCCTTTCCAGTAAAAATGAAGCAACTGAGAGGGTAAGCGAATGCTTAGTGAATACCAATGATTTTACACATTCCACAAATCCTTATGATGCCCCCAGAAGTAACACCGGTAACGCATATCGTATACTTCCACACGTACACATAGTACGCAAACCCGAGCCGCAACTCCTTCGAGATGACGCTCGGCATAAGAAAAACAATCCATCTGAGGCAAACGTACGATCGGGGATGACCTACTGCCTATCATGACCACAGAGGTGTCAACTCTTGGTCATATAGCACAGTAACACCGGAGTACAGATGCGACCCTCAGGTCCATCAATAAGATGCACAACAAAGAAACGGACATGCAACAAGTATGAATGTGCATCAACATATACGCAAGTTAGTAGAGTGTCAAACGAAAGTGAAACAACATGCCTCAGCAGGCGAAGCAAAACATAAAGCAGATGCAGACATGTTAAAATCAGAGGTACTCACAGTGGGTGCGTTATTAACTTTATCCAAATTTTATTTCTCCACGAGCTTTCAACCGGATCCACCAAGTACCCCACTGTGCGTTAAACAACACCACAAGGGACCTGTTAAATTAGTTACAACAATACCTCGAGTCAAAAACCGTTTAAATTCATAAGACCAAGTTTTGTAAGTTTTGCAATATTTTCCCCCATTTCGGGTCCATGTCTAAATTCGACCCATAACTAAGTTTGAACCCATCTCAAGTTCACACCTTATCCTTTGAATAACGCTTGTTATTTTATGTGTTGTTCATGTGTTTCATTCAAAATATTCAAGTTTAGAGAGTGGGTTTTCATTTTTAGGCATTAAACTCGAATTTAAGGGGTTAAATTCGAATTTCCATTCGAATTTAATGTTAAACTCGAACTCCATATGGTAAATTCGAACCATATTCGAATTTAGGGACCTAAACTCGAATCCCATAGTGTTAAATTCGAATATACACTCGAATTTAGTGCAAAAATCGACTTTGTTCTTGCATTTCGACTATGTTCTTGGTATTTTCGAGTTTGTTCATATCCACAAACTTAAATCCTTCATTTCTAAGCCTAAAATCATGAATATGTTAAGTATCAAGCCTAGATTTGATTATATTATGCATACTCGTTCATATTCTAGCTAAAACTCAAGCAAAATCAGCTTTATTCACGCAATAAACGATAAACTCGAATTTATGCTTTCAAAAACCGAAATAATATAGCTTAAAAGGGTCGATTCTTACCTCAATCCGTACAAAATCAAGAATCCAACCGTAGATTGTTGTAGTTCTCCTCGAGATCTTTCCGATGACGTATAAATCTCGATAATCGGCCGGTCGGTTTGTGAGATAATCTAGAGAGAAGTAGAGAGCGTTTTCTAGAGAGAGAGTCTAGAGAGAGAGTGAAAATGTGAAAATGAAAGGCTTTTAGCCTTTTTATTCAACTTTCATCATTTTTGCACATTTCACCTCTCAACTTAACCGGTTCCATAAAATACTGATTTATTCTTAAATTTATCATTACTAACTTTTATAATCTTAATACTCCATAATAATAATTCAGAGTTCAAATTTTCTTAAAATAACAACAAACTTTTTAAATATCCCAAATACATAATCATTGCTCAAATTTCAACTTAATTATAAATTTTCCGCCTAAATAGATCCAAATTACAATAATTGAATTCGAGGATGTTACAACATGGGCTCCACCACGCTCAAACTTCGTCCTCGAAGTTTATTTGGATTCGAATACATACTTATACTTTTTTTTTTCAACGTATCGACTTTTGTCTCCCAAATGTGATTTACTTCTTTGTTATGCTTCCAACATATCAATACCATTTTAATGTCTTTGTTTCTTAACTTCATTAATTTCATATCTGTAATATACTCCGACTTCTTTACATGTACTAACCTTTCATGAATTCCAATTCGGTATAATCATCCCAATCTTCATTACCAGTTGTGAAGATTACATAAAGCTTTCCACATAAAACACCAAGTGCTATTTCGATATTTCCTTAGATAATTCCAAATGAGATAACAGATTCCTAACTTTTCTGTTATTCTAAATGAACCAATACACCATAATGCTAACTTGTTCCTTTTTGTTGATACTTAAATCCAAAATACATGATCTCATCATGTATTCAAATATGAAAATAGTTCATTCATTTTGACCATTTGTCGAGGTCGGTAAGCTGTACTCATAGCTATATGAGTGCATAATCCTACTTGTAAGGCAAACCAAAAGTTGAACATGAAACAACTCCTCTAATAAGACATAATCAATTCTAGAATACCATGGAAATAATGATAACCTTACTCATGCACATCTGTGCAAATCTTTCTAGCAATAACCTTCTTGAGTCCGTATATAAAATATACCGAATTAATCAAGTTGTCTACAATCTACCAATCGTAGAAAACTTCTTAATTCTTGCAATACTGCGAGACAACTTTCAAATTCTCAATCACTCCTCTACTCCGAGATCCACTTCCAGAAATCACATATCCCAAAATATAATCTATTATAATCAAAACTCACGATTTGACATATTCAGCTTTAAGCTTATACCAACATATCATCAATAATTACGATTACCGATTTTCCCCAACATTGATATACAAATCTTTATTCATAATGTCCATGAAACAGTTGGGGTGTTGGCTATCCCAAATGGCATAACAAAATACTCGTAAAACTCATAACTATCCCTGAAATCCATTTTCAGTATTTTATCCTTACAAATCTTTCAACTAGTGATATCCTGAACATAAATCAATCTTTGAATAATAACCAACCCCTTGCAACTGATCAATTAATCATCAACTCCTGGCAGCGAATACTTACTTGTTATAGTCAATTTGTTCAAATCATGTTAATCTATACACATTCTCATTACGACATCCTTTGTTTCATAAACAATATCAGGCTCCCCATGGCAAAGAACTCAATTTAACGAAGCCCTTATCTGATAACTCCTAAAGTTGTTTCATCATCTCTTACCTTTCAGTAGATGCATACCGATACGAACAACAAGCTATTGGAGAAACTCCAGGGATCAAGTCAACACAAAATTTCACTTGTCTTTCAAGTGGCACATCAGACAAGTCTTGGTATCAATAACATATACCAAACAAAACTCACAGCCCTAAGCAATCAGCTTTCGGGACCTAACAGTCATCATTAGACATTGATCCCCACTTCTCCAATACTCATATATACAAATCTCTTGCCTCCTTCCGGCGTAGTTATCTTTATTATTCCTTCATTGCAAACTACATGCGTCTTGTCACATATATGTAATAAGTTCTTTCTAATTATCATATCAAATCACCGATCTCTATTGAAATCAAGTCAGGATTGAGTACTACCTCCTCAATCACTAAAGTACAATCATGATACACATGATCTACGCTAACTAATGTGTTACTTAACAATTTCAACATAAATCACAATAGACAACTTAGATCAAGGTATTTACACTTGCTGAACAAAAGCAGTAGATACAAATAATTGATCGACACCAAGATCAAACAGAACTCATGATCACCTCCGAATCTTCCTTAGATTCCGAATCGTAATACTAGACTTTTCTTTACTGTATAAGCAATTTCCCTAGTATCCAAAGTCTCTTTAAACTTTTTATGTTTAATCAAATCTCCATTTCATTAAGTATTATATCCCTCTTCCGATCAATTATACTTTGCATGTATCTCTTACTTTACACTTCGCATTGCATATTCCAAATCCTATTCAATATTAACACAAGTCACTTATTCTCATACCTTCGTTCGCTTTCTCAGAAATGCTTGAATTATTTTCCTTTCTGTTATAAAATTTACATATTTCAAATATTGAAATAGCCTCTTCGACTTCAACTACATCAAATTCTCATGAACAGTTCGTGTCATACGTTCTCAACCACAACCTTTGTAAGCTTAAAATATTCAATACAATGTACGTTACCGTTTCCTTTTTAATACAAGTTGATGCTATTTTGTTTTATGATAAACACTACAAGTTGTTATCATTCCCTCAAACATATCACATATGATACTAATACTATAAGTTCCAATTCTTTTAACCCATCATGGTCAAACTTAAACTTTACTACAACTTCTAAACTCATTCATAAATTTCCAAGAAGTCTATAACATCTTTTCCAATTCAAAGCTTCCAAGTCCATCTTGGCTATTCATCTACTGCCTATTTATATACTCGAATATTCTCATTCACAAACAGGATTATACTTATATTAGTAATAAAACTTTATATCACTCGATTTCATGTTAACTTCAGCATCATAGAACTTCGATGAAATATTACATATGGAATCTTTAAAGTACACTTCTAACTCTATGGATTAACGTTCAAAAGTCATAACCATAATCTCAGAGAACTCATCTCTTTGTTGAACCATTCATTCATAGTTTCATCATATAATATCATTACTTGCTAATTCTTTGGTCGAAATTTGCATTTTCTGCTAAAATGACCCACTTTTCCACAATTATAACAAGCATAGGCCTTCATTGGACATTTGTTAGCCTTAAGTGCAAATTGATTACGATGGCAACATCTCTTACTTCTATCACGTTTATTTGTTCTCGACCTCAAATATAGTCCATTTAGTTCATCTTCTCCAGACTTTACAATCTTTCCAATAGCTCTTTCTACATGATTAACATGTGGTACGATATCAGGCTCACCATATTGCCTACTAATCAACAACTTGAATTGTTCCCACTAAAGGAAGCAATCAACTCGGATCCCAATTCTTTTTCCCAACAGTTCCACCATTCCTTAGCTTGTCCAATCAATTGATCCTTAGCCAAAAATACCTTGTACTCATCCTTACAATTCATTTCCTTAAAGATCTGTTCCATAATTGTAATCCACATTTCTGCTTCCTCAATTCTCCGAGATCCAAAGAATGTTGGTGGTTGCCAGTCCTTGAAGGATTTAATGACATATTTCATGTAATTCTCATCTATTCCGGTTTCATAATCAATCTTTTCCTTGCATTTGTCTTTACGTTTCTCTTTATTCCTAAGGTTTATGTCATCCACAACATAATTCCTTTCATATTCCCTCTTTTCTTTTCTCTTGTCTTCTTTTCTTTTGGCTTTGGCCTCATCTCGCGCCCGAAATTGGTCTTGAATCATTCTGTTTTGTTCTGCCATCATTGATAGCACCATTTCCCTCGTTTCTCGTGGCGTCATTCCTTCTCCAGACATGTTCTGAAATATATAAAATATATAAATTATTTAGTGATCCCATCACATAATTAACTACATCACATGTTGTCCCGTATGAAATTCACTTTCCTATGATTACTAGATCGTAACCTATCTTAGTTCAGATCATTACTTAAACCACTACATATCATCACTTAATGTTTGAGACCAAGACCTCACGGACACTTGAATCTCAAACTACTGCTCTGATACCATCTCGTGTGACACCCTTGCCACAACAACCACCATTTACCAAAACACCCAGGATTAATCATCAAACACAATTACATAATGATCTGATAACCTAATTTAAGTGCGGAAGCATTAAAATACATAATTAAAGTAGTTCAACAGTGTCAAACACCCTACGGTGCCACAAGGTACCAAATCTAAGTCTACACACCCAACTAAATTAATACAACATCCAGAATATATTACAACATTGTTTCAAAACATAATTACCGATTAAGTAGTATCAAATCTTCCAAATCTTCACAAAAGACCTAACTAGAAGGCCCAGCTGCAGATTTTCCCTTTCCTGTAAAAATGAAGCAAGTGAGAGGGTAAGCGAATGCTTAGTGAATACCAATGATTTTACACATTCCACAAATCCTTATGATGCCCCCAGAAGTAACACCGGTAACGCATACCGTATACTTCCACACGTACACATAGTACGCAAACCCGAGCCGCAACTCCTTCGAGATGACGCTCGGCATAAGTAAAACAATCCATCTGAGGCAAACATACGATCGGGGATGACCTACTGCCTATCCTGACCACAGAGGTGTCAACTCTTGGTCATATAGCACAGTAACACCGGAGTACAGATGCGACCCTCAGGTCCATCAATAAGATGCACAACAAAGAAACGGACATGCAACAAGTATGAATGTGCATCAACATATACGCAAGTTAGTAGAGTGTCAAACGAAAGTGAAACAACATGCCTCAGCAGGCAAAGCAAAACATAAAGCAGATGCAGACATGTTAAAATCAGAGGTACTCACAGTGGGTGCGTTATTAACTTTATCCAAATTTTATTTCTCCACGAGCTTTCAACCGGATCCACCAAGTACCCCACTGTGGGTTAAACAACACCACAAGGGACCTGTTAAATTAGTTACAACAATACCTCGAGTCAAAAACCGTTTAAATTCATAAGACCAAGTTTTGTAAGTTTTGCAATATTTTCCCCCATTTCGGGTCCATGTCTAAATTCGACCCATAACTAAGTTTGAACCCATCTCAAGTTCACACCTTATCCTTTGAATAACTCTTGTTATTTTATGTGTTGTTCATGTGTTTCATTCAAAATATTCAAGTTTAGAGAGTGGGTTTTCATTTTTAGGCATTAAACTCGAATTTAAGGGGTTAAATTCGAATTTCCATTCGAATTTAATGCTAAACTCGAACTCCATATGGTAAATTCGAACCATATTCGAATTTAGGGACCCAAATTCGAATTTAGGGACCTAAACTCGAATCCCATAGTGTTAAATTCGAATATACACTCGAATTTAGTGCAAAAATCGACTTTGTTCTTGCATTTCAACTATGTTCTTGGTATTTTCGAGTTTGTTCATATCCACAACTTAAATCCTTCATTTCTAAGCCTAAAATCATGAATATGTTAAGTATCAAGCCTAGATTCGATTATATTATGCATACTCGATCATATTCTAGCTAAAACTCAAGCAAAATCAGCTTTATTCACGCAATAAACGATAAACTCGAATTTATGCTTTCAAAAACCAAAATAATATAGCTTAAAAGGGTGGATTCTTACCTCAATCCGTACGAAATCAAGAATCCAACTATAGATTGTTGTAGTTCTCCTCGAGATCTTTCCGATGACGTATAAATCTCGATAATCGGCCGGTCGGTTTGTGAGATAATCTAGAGAGAAGTAGAGAGCGTTTTCTAGAGAGAGAGTCTAGAGAGAGAGTGAAAATGTGAAAATGAAAGGCTTTTAGCCTTTTTATTCAACTTTCATCATTTTTGCACATTTCACCTCTCAACTTAACTGGTTCCATAAAATACTGACTTATTCTTAAATTTATCATTACTAACTTTTATAATCTTAATACTCCATAATAATAATTCAGAGTTCAAATTTTCTTAAAATAACAACAAACTTTTTAAATATCCCAAATACATAATCATTGCTCAAATTTCAACTTTATTATAAATTTTCCACCTAAATAGATCCAAATTACAGTAATTGAATTCAAGGATGTTACACCTTTCCAACGTGAGACTTTCAACATTACTTGATCTCCCTCCAGAAATTCCAAATCCTTCCGTCGAACATCTGCATAGCTTTTCTGTCGATCCTGAGCGATCTTTAATCGGTTCCGAATCTGGACTATCTTTTCTGTAGTCACCTGGATGATCTTGGGTCCAGTGATCTGGCTATCTCCTACCTCAGTCCAAAAAAGCGGTGACCGACACTTTCGTCCATAAAGTGCCTCGAATGGGGCAGTCTTAATACTCGAGTGATAGCTGTTGTTATAGGAAAACTCAACTAATGGCAGGTGCCTGTCCCAACTTTTGCCAAAGTCGATAACACATGCCCTTAGCATGTCCTCCAATGTCTGAATCGTTCTTTCACTCTGACCATCCGTCTGCTGGTGATAGGCCGTGCTCATGTCTAGGCGTCTACCCGATGCCTCTTGTAACGATTGCCAAAATGTTGATGTGAACTTGCTGTCCCTATCTGATATAATTGATACAGGAACTCCATGCCTTGAGATGACTTCTTTAAGATAGATTCTTGTTAACTTATCCATCTTATCAGTCTCTTTGATTGGCAATAAGTGTGCAGACTTTGTGAGTCGATCCACAATCACCCAAATGATGTCATATCCTCCAGAAGTCTTTGGCAACTTTGTGATGAAGTCCATGGTTATATTCTCCTACTTCCACTGATGTATTTCTGGTTGAACCAACAATCCTGATGGTTTCTGGTGCTCAGCCTTGACTTTTAAACACGTTAAGCACTTGCTAACATATGTAGCAATGTCAGCCTTCATGTTTGGCCACCAGTACATTCCCTTCAAGTCGTGATAAATCTTATCTGTCCCTGGGTGAGTAGCATATCTTGTTTAATGCCCTTCATTCATGACCAGCTTCCTCAATCCTCTGAATTTTGGTAGCCAAATTCTGCCCATGAAGTACCGACATCCATCGGTCTTGATTTCAAACTGCTTATCCATTCCTTTTAAGACTTCATCCAGCAGATTACCCTCCTTGACTGCTTCCTCTTGTGTCTCGCGGACTTGAGAGTTTAGGTTTGACTGTATAGTCATGACCAAAGCTCGGACTCTTAAGGGTTTAACCCGTTCCTTCCGACTTAAAGCATCAACTACTACATTTGCCTTACCCGGATGATAACGGATCTCACAGTCATAATCGCTACGCAGCTCAACCCAGCGTCGCTACCTCATGTTTAATTCCTTTTGATTCAGAATATGTTGAAGGCTCTTGTGGTCTGTAAACACCGTGCACTTAGTACCGTAAAGGTAGTGCCTCCATATCTTAAGAGCAAACACCACAGCTCCAAGCTCCAGGTCGTGAGTCGTGTAGTTTACCTCATGAACTTTAAGTTGCCGCGATGCATAATCGATAACCTTGTCTCTTTGCATTAACACACAACCCAATCCATTATGTGAGGCATCGCAGTAAACAACAAAATCTTCTGTTCCTTCCGGTAGGGACAGAATAGGTGCACTACACAATCTTTGCTTCAGCAGTCGGAATGCAGTTTCCTAATCTTCACCCCAGTTGTACTTTATGTCCTTTCGAGTCAATTCCGTTAAAGCACCAGCTATCTTCGAGAAGTTTTCTATGAATCTCCTATAATAACCGGCAAAACCTAAGAATTGACGGATTTCTGTGGGAGTCCTAGGAGTTGCCCAGTTCTTAATGGCCTCGATTTTTAGCGGGTCTACTTGAATCCCTTGGCTATTGATCACATGCCCTAGGAATTTGACTTTCCGTAGCCAAAATTCACACTTAGAGAATTTGGCGTACAACTGTTCTTTCTCTAGTAGCTCCAAAATCAACTTCAGATGCTGCTCATGCTCCTCCCTACTTCTGGAATAGAAAAGGATATCGTCTATGAACAATATTTCAAATTTGTCCAAATACAGTTTACACACTCGATTCATAAGGTCCATGAATACGGCTGGTGCATTGGTCAAACCGAATGGCATCACCTGAAATTCGTAATGTCCATAACGAGTTCTGAATGCTGTCTTGGGTATATCTTCTTCTCGAACCTTCACTTGGTGATACCCGGATCGTAGATCAATCTTAGAGTAAAAACTACACCCTTGGAGTTGATCGAATAAATCGTCGATTCTGGGGAGAGGGTACCGGTTTTTGATCGTTAACTTGTTCAGCTCTCGATAATCGATGCACATCCTAAATGATCGGTCCTTCTTTTTGACAAATAAGACCGGAGCTCCACAAGGTGAGGAACTTGGTCGGATGAATCCTTCATCCAATAGTTCTTGCAACTGATTGGATAACTCTTGCATCTCTGACGGTGCCAATCGGTAGGGTGCTCGTGCGACAGGTGTAGCTCCAGGCACCAAGTCATTTTGAAATTCTACTTGCCTAGTTGGTGGAAGTCCAGGCAAGTCTTCAGGAAAGACCTTTGGGTAGTCATGAACTACCGGGATTTCCTCGAGTCGCTTCTCCTTCGATTCCTTTTCCACTAGCTGAACTAACACTGCTTGACAACCTCTTCGAAGGCATTTCAGCGTTCTTAGACCAGAGATGACGTTCAACTAGCGATTCTTTCTTTCTCCTTCGACTGTGAGGACTTTCTTTTTCTTAAGTGGTATTCTTACGACCTTCTTACCACATAAGATTTCGGCATGGTTGTCTGATAACCAATCCATACCAATAACTACATCGAAGCTTCCGAGTTCAATAGGCATCAAATTTATCTTAAAAGGATGATCTGCCAATTTTAGTGTGCACTCCTTAATTATACTATTTGTTTCAATCAACTTTCCGTCCGCTAATTCTATAGCATAAGCATTTTCTAATGGGGAGAGAGTGGCATTTAGTTGTTCACTAAACTTAGCAGATATAAAACTTCTATCAGCCACAGTATCAAATAGCACATAAGCATACATATCATTAAGAAGGAATGTACCCGTTACTACGTGGGGATCTTGACGAGCGTCGCCTGCTCCCAATACAAAAGCTCTCCCTTGAGCTCAACCATTGTTCCTTTTCTTGGGGCAATCCTTCTTGAAATACCCAGTGTTCCCACATTCGAAGCAGCTCCTTTGCGTACCGCTGCTGCCTCCGTTGGTGTTAAACTTACAGTCTTGGGTCAGATGACCGAGCTTCTTACATTTCCCGCAAGGGGTTGGACAGGGACCTACGTGATGGTAGGTGCATTGGTTACACCATGGTTTAGTGCCAGTATAGCCTTTCCTAGACTCGGTTCCAGCGACAAAAGCTTTGATGGTCTCGGGCTTTTTGGACTGTGAACCCGAACCTTTCCCCGATTTATCTTTCCACTTCCTCTTGTTTTCCCCAGCCTTGGCCTTGTTTCTCCAGGCTACTTAATCCATCAAATTATTTGCCATTCGAATGGCGCTCTGAATAGTAGTTGGGTTGGATGCGGTGACGTTCCCTTGAATTTGGGGGGCGAGTCCCCAAATGTAGCGCTCAATTTTCTTGTACTCCGGAGTGACCATCTGTGGGCACAGTAGACTCGGCTCGTGAAAACGTTTGGTGTACCCAGCTACATCCGTTCCCTTCATAGCCAGATTCCAGAATTCTGACTCCATCTTTTGTAGTTCGTTTCTAGGACAGTATTCATCTGTCATCATCTGCTTCAACTAGTCCGACAGCACCTTCAGTTCCGTTGAAGTATCGAGGCTTACAACTTAAGAATCCTTTGATTCCACATCCTTTCTGGGTTGAATCAGACCCTCCCGTGGTGCGACTAGCACCTCCGTCGCCGTTTGCGGTGTTATTTCTGTTGGTTTCATAGGTGGCTATAGCTGCTGCCACTCATTGTGCGACCAGTTGTTCGATCTCAGCGGTGTTCATGGCTCTCTTTGGTGGCATTATCTTAAAGTTTAAAGAAAAGAGCACAGTGTAAGAAGTTGAGTCTTAAATATTTAAATTTTTCTTAGGGCACAGTTCTATAATCATCAAACACAGATTCATAAATAGCTTGCAATTTTCATTAATCATTCATAATTTTCTTACATTGGGGCGGGTTATTACCCGAAGATTTTTAGTCATACACGATTACATAATAATTTCCTAACATTACAAAGATAGAGAAGGGGGGGTACTAGGTGTGGGAGTGATCGGGGGTCTCTCCCTTTTCCAATGCATTGAGGCGCTGTGTCAGCTCCTCATTATGGGCCTCGCTCTTGGCTAATCGTTGCCGAAGCTCATCTAGGCCGGCCTGTTGGATGGCGAGGGCGTGCTGGTTGGCCCATAGGTTGGAGTTTTGCAACTCCTCCCGCTCTAAACGAGCAGTCATCTCTCCGATATCTTGGTTAAGCAACCGAATTTAGAGATCGTGCCTTGAAGATCTTGCTACCAAGAGAGATATGGTCTGGTCGGCGGGTTCTTGGGTGAGCGGTGGTGTAGGTGCCGAGGATGGTCCTCCGATCTCAAAGTGGGAGGGGATTCCCTCCTCCCGCCTCCACTCTTGGTGGGTCTCGGGCATCCAACCCCATCTTCGGGCGTTTACCCGTCGTTTTGGTGGTGAACTTGGTTGTGGTGCCGGTACGGGGATAGACTCCCGTCTCGGCTTTGCGGGCCGTGAACTTCATCTAAGGTCTAGTGTGGTGAGATGGTATAGGTGGGTGATATGGGAAGTAAGAGGGGGCCACTGGGGATGGTGGGTCCTCTCCGGATGGTACTCCCATCCGCTGGAGGATTTATCTTCCTCCATGGGTTCCTCCTCGTATGACTCTTCCATGGGTTCTTCGTCTTCCGAGGGGCCTTCCTCCTCAGTTGGGTCCTCCTCGGTCAACACCTCCGGGTTGTATCGGCTGGTGGGAGTATGCTCCTCTTCCGAGTCAGACAAAATGATTACAACTTGGTTTGACATGATGCTGTTATCAAGGTCCATTTATAGTCTTTTAGTTAGTTACAAAATATTTTCAAAAATCAGTAAAACTTAAGTGCAGTTATAGTCTAGGGTACTAATGCAACCTAGTTCACTATAACTATGGCTTTGATACCAATCTGTCACACCCCGTTACCCCGGTTGGCAACGAAGCGTGACGTCGCGGAAGCGTAACCATAATCATAACGAACGACCTCTATACGGACGTTTTCAAAATACATCGATATAACTTCAAAATATAGAAATGTTTTACATAACCCGAAAATGATAAAGAGTAGTTCGCAAGATACAGAGATTTAAATACATAATTAAATTAACCAAGATAATGCAAATAAATCTCCGATGGTTTGAAAATGAATGCGACTCCTTAAGTACGGAAGCTTGAAAATACTTCCGATGCGGTGCACTTGCCTTATTTTCCTGAAAATACACGCTAAAATACGTCAACAAAATTGTTGGTGAGCTCATAGGTTTTCACATAAATCTGACTTGTATGGACATCAACAGTTGAGTTTGAATTTATAAAATCATAAATTCCATGTTATGTATTACATATAAACCATCATGCAACCGAAGCTTAATTAACTGAGTTTGCCCTGGGCAGTATTCCCATACGTAATACCGTAATGTTAAATATATATGCATTTTGCCGTTTAGTCGGTTAAGACTAACCCGAATGGGGGACATGACTCCTGATAGATCTATCCACAATATATTCGCGCTTACAAATAAATGCAATTAACGGTTCATGATTTGAGAGCTGATGGAACCACATGTGTAATACATAATAGAAATGAAGTTGTTTCCGTGTCCATATGAAAACGTAGCATGTATTTCAACCCCAAAACATAACAGTGTGAAAATAGGGGCTATGAAGACTCACCGAGCGTGCGATGACAAAATATGCGCAAAAATGCAAGTTTACGTTCTTTGATGGGTGATGCACCGGATGTGTTTAATCGAGTTCTAAATGATAATAGGGACTTAATAACTCTCATATATAATAATATGTATATATATAGGTTTTTATGTCTTAAATCACCCAACAATACAAGTTTATAAATAAAACCCACTTAAAACGTCAAGTTTATATATATATATAATTTTCCAGCTTTCCGATGGTTTTTCGGCCTATTTTGAGGTTGTTTTTGACCAGGCTCCAAAACGATTTAGGCTTTGGTTTTCTTGGACATTAAACTACTATATACAAAGAATTTTTAAAGTCAAGAACGGTCATTTTTCGAGGTGTTTAGGTTAGGGAAAAAGCTCGTTAAAAACTCTATGTTGGCCATTTTTGAGCTGTCAAACTTTTGGGCTCCCAAACAAATATCTGGGGGTTCTAAACTCCATAACAAATTATGAAAACATCCATACTTTTAGTTATGACATAGATCTAACTTTTGAGACAAGAATCAACTCATTTTCTTAAGTTATGAATTAGTTATGATTTTTCAAAGTTGATGCAACATATATGCCGAAATTTTTATTTCATAAACTAGAAATAACTAGTGATTCTTGTTGTTTATTCAAAGACTACTTGTATAAAAGTTATAAAACATATTTATATAACTTGTTTTCATAATATTTACACTTTTATGATGTGTTTATATATTTATAAACACATTTGAAGAAAACAACTTAAAAACAAAACTAGATGTTTATAAACTTGAGTTTTTATGCAACTTGTTGTTGGTGGTGATTATATATATTATGAAAGACTTATATAAACATTAATATGAGATATAATAGGTTAGTATTTACTTACTTTGATGTTTTAGAAGAATGCAATCAAGTAGAAGTTGAAACTCTTGTAAAAGTTGCACCAAGAACACTTAAAAATATGAAGAACACTTGAAATATTTCAAGAACACCAAAAATTGAGGTTTTTGGCTTCGCACAAGGCCTTTGGCCGGTTCTTGAAGAGAGAAAAGAGAGGTTTTGATGTGATTGAAATGAATGGTAATGTACTCTATTTATAGGGAAAAGTGGATCTTGAAAAGATAGTCAAATGATGAAGAATAGTGTGAGATTTTGGGTGAATTGAAAGAAGAGGATTTGATTGTGATATGTTGAGTAAAAAAAATATCCAATGTCCTTTTTGTACCCTCTATGGCCAGCCCTATATGTGTGTATTTCAATGTATTTTTTTTTTGTATAAAAGTATTTAGAAATGTATTCTTCTATTTCCCTTTTTTGTAAATTTATAAATACTTTTAGATGCATTGTTTTAATGAATTATTTTAGTCTTACATAATTAATGTTAAGTAAGTGTATTAATATATGATTAGTGTCACTAATCATAATTTAATTATTTACTTAGTTCTATTAATCCATCATATCGTAAATCGATCGGATTAATTGATTTCCTGATTCATCGCACCGATGAATTTGATTCTAATTAAGTTGAATTTCTTCATGAACCTTGTTAATCACTTTGATTAATTTCTAATGACCACTAGTTAGGTTATAATTGGCTATCAAATACCGATTAGGTCATAGTTGCAAACCTGGTTTAATGTCGGATGTTACATCGTCTATTACTTAAAATGAAAGATAATCTATATTACCTTTTTGTACTTGTAACCAAACATTGGTGGACTATGGTTCCCCAGTCTAATATGGTACCCCATTGATCCCGACTATATATATATATATATATATATATATATATATATATATATATATATATATATATATAGGGTTGGGTTCCGGTAAGAACCCTCATTATCGTGAGAACGTGAGAACCACTCCAAAATGCACAAATTTAAAAATTAAAAGTTTTACTTAAAACCATTATTAGTCTTAAATATTAATAAATATCATAATCTAACACTAAAATTACATTCAAAAGTTATATTCATTAAATTATAAACTAAATGCACAAATTTGAACATCAAATGCACAAATTTTCTTAAATGCACAATTCGTACATAAAATATATAAATTATAGCATGAGATGCGTAAATTTTTACATGAAATGCATAAATATATCGAAAACATTTAATTTTAGTATCAAATGCATAATTTTATACAGTGGATGCACAAATTTTATAGTGGTTCTCACGTTCTCACGGTAATGAGGGGTTCTCATGTGAACCCAATCCTATATATATATATATATATATATAGGTTCAAGTGAGTACCACCCATTATGCAGCGCACCAGAAGGTATCATCCTTAAAATTAATTTTTCATTAACATGTTTTAATTAACATTATGAAGATCATATGTGAATTTCATATAAATCCGAACACTCTAAGTGCATGAAATCACGCATCACATAAATGCACGTTCACATACATCTAAATATATGTATGTGTGAGTTCACATCATTTTTTACGAGCTCGGAGATGTGAATGTATGTGAAATTTACATATGATCTTCATAACGTTAACTAAAACATGTTTATGAAAAAAAATTTCTAAAAAAGAACTTTTAAAGGTGGTACCTTCTGGTGCGCTGCATAATGAGTTGTACTTCACGATATATATATATATATATATTGTAAATAATGCATACCGTTAGAACTGACACAACGCACGAATTAATGTTTTTGTGATCCATGTGTATCTGTATCAATACTTCA
The DNA here is from genome assembly GCA_020465985.1 of Centrapalus pauciflorus. Taxonomy (NCBI): domain Eukaryota; kingdom Viridiplantae; phylum Streptophyta; class Magnoliopsida; order Asterales; family Asteraceae; genus Centrapalus; species Centrapalus pauciflorus. The sequence goes on along the minus strand of JAANYP010000430.1, from coordinate 56,719 downwards.
ATCACTATATATTAAGACAAAAAATGTTTCATATTTAATATGTTCTACAAAACTTCTAAAAACAATTTTTTTTTTTTTAAAATTATTCAACATGTGATTATATCGTGTAATCATCCTATGGGCTATATGAAAGTTTTCATACCAATTGTTTCATTTTTGTAATCATATTAATAATGATAATTTAATGATGATTTGATCGCATGCAACATTCCAAAATATATAATGTGAACACAAACACACCCGTTTTCCCCACGGTTTTCACCACCTTTTTTATAACACCCTGATAACTCAAAACCAATCACAGTACCTTAAATCAAACCACCATGAGCACCTCCTTCTCTGCCAGAAACCCCTCAACTGCCACCGGAAAACACCCTACCTTTCATGGAATACGTAATCGAAACGGGAAGTGGGTGGCAGAGATTCGCGAACCACGAAAAACCTCCCGTATTTGGCTTGGGACATACCCGACTGCTGAGATGGCTGCAGCCGCGTACGACGTAGCAGCTTTGGCACTCAAGGGTGGAAATGCAGCGTTAAACTTTCCGGACTTTGTTGGATCGTATCGACTACCGGAGTCCCCAGAGCCTGCTTTAATAAGGAGTGCAGCGGGTGAGGCGGCGGAGTCGATGAAGTTGTATAAGGAGAGGGAAGATGGGTACAACGACGGTGTGGTGGCGTGTGTGAACGATGAGTTCGTGGACGAAGAAGCCATATTCGATATGCCGAATTTGTTGGTGGATATGGCGGAGGGAATGCTAGTAAGCCCACCGCGGCAGCCCGCTATAGATGATCAGCCACCAGGGGATTCTTCTGATTGTGACAACCTGTGGAGTTATTATTATTAATTCTTTTTGTTTTTCTATAATTTTTAGAATATATTTTTGGAAAAAGACTTGTTATCGTTGTTTCTTGGATGATAGGTCGAATCACAAAAGAAAACAAGCAATTTAATTATAAGAAAATAATTGATAAATTTAAAAGAAAATAATTTAGATATATACTGTATTATTGAAATTTCAATGCTAAGTTTGCGTTATTGTTGGAATATATATCTTTAAATCTGTCACCTTGTAACCGTAGCTTTTGTAAATAAATTTGTTTTGTAAAATAGCAGAAACTGAAACTGAAACTAAACCGTAAAAATATAAAATAAGATAAAATAATATATAAATTAGTAACCAAACTAAAATCGAAATTAACTAAGCTTATTTTGATAATGTTATTTTCCAGAAACTCAAGTATTTTCAAAAACTAGTTAAAATAGTTTATTCATTTATAAGTTTATTGTTTTAATTATATTTAAAATAATCAGTAAATAGCACAATGAAATGAGGGAGAAAACTAGCTAGAGATCTAGTCACAGGGGCGGACTTAGGTGAATATGGGGTAGTCCGTGTAACCGTTCTCCACTTTAATAACTTCGTTTCGTAGTAACAAAAATTTTAAAGAATTTTATATGTGCAACCGGTGAATTATTATATGTGCAACTTAAGGAGCGTTTGGTACATAGAATGAAATTGCAGAGAAATAACAACAGAAAATGAAATTGCAGAAAAAATATAATTGGTCCGGAGAAAGAAAACTTTTATGTGTGCTGTAAATTACAGAAACAGACCTTGTGATTTCTAAAAAATTATGAAAATAGTCCTTTAACTTTCAATGTTTCATTTAAACCACTATTTATTTACGGAAACGGTTCTTCTATTTCTAAACTTTATAAAAATGATGATTTTGTTTTTCTCAATTACAAATTTGGTCCTCCAATATTTAATTTAATTTCAATTTTTGTCGTTTTCTTAAATTTTTATTTTTCGTTTTAAACTATATTAATTTAATAAATTATGATTTGATTCATTATTAAATATGTTATTATTATTAATTTTAACTATTTTTCTAATTTATTTACTTATATTTTTGTAACATTCCGTATTTGAGCCTGGTACTTGGATTTAATTTATTGGCTCTTTAAATTAATATTATTGCGTTGGTCCAATTGAGTCTCATTTCGTGGATTATACGTGTCGGGACCGAGTGATACGTGTCTCCGAATAAATAATTAGTGGATTATTATTATTTTTGAGATCATGGATTTAATTGGGTTATAAGGATACTAATAGTGAAAAAGTGGTATCGGGATCGAAATTAGCGGGTCCGGGACTTGCCTTAAATGGAAAGAAATATATAAGTGCCATATTGAACGTTTCCTCATTCTTTCCCCTTTCCAAATACAGAAATATTAGTGTGTGTGTGTGTGTGTGTGTGTGAAGTGTTCTGGAGCTGCAAAAGATCATCAAGAAATTGATTTGGGTGATGAATCTTGATCATCTCCTTCCTTGTTTGTGTTCTTGAAGCCTCAAGGTAAGACCTAGGGATTTTAATGATGAAATTCGTGGTTAATATTGTTAGATTTGTGAGTTTGGTTTCTGAAGTTGTGTGGGTTGATATATATATGAGTTATGTAAATTTCGGCTGCTGAAAGTCGATTATGGGGTTAGACTCCCCTGGTTTCCACCATTTTCGCGAAGCTGATCAGACCTGCAACAGCGTGAGTGCGACCGCGATGCGGCGCCTGGTCGGTTGCTCGTTTGGGGCCGTGTTTTGGAATCCAATTGTGATAATTATGTTTGAGTTTGCATCGGGTATCAGTCGGATTTGTGTTAACATGTGGAAATCCGTTATGTGTTACAGGTTCGAGCCGACCGCGTACTTAGTCGCGATAATGTTTTGGGTTGCAGTTGAGTTTGGGTATTTGGTGAGTACTCGAGTTCTTTCAAAATGCACATGCATTTTACAAGTCGTTTATGTGATAGTGATATATGTGTGAGACAGAGATGTAGCACGTAGGTATGATTCTATCTACCCTATACGTGCTATACGTGTTTGAGTTGCAAGTGTCCGCGATATGTGATCGCGCAGGGTGACTGTGCCTAACCAGTCACGAAGTTTGAGACTGTATATATACAGCAGTGTCACTGCCAGGTCGCTCATGTGCCTATAGTGTAGGTAACCGCTGCTGTGTGCGGCCTTTTAGCCGGGGAATGGCGTCCCCTTTGAGCAGAGATATGTGTTGAGCATTGAGCCCTGTGTTATATGTGTTGAGCTATATGTGTTGTGTATGTTATGTGATGTTATCTGCAAAGTCTAACCCTCGCGTACTCACGAGCTTCCCAGCTTACGTTTTCGAGTCTAATGTGTCTCAGGCAGTCAGACAGTGGGGTAACAGTCGCAGCAGCCGCCGAAGTAGGAGTCGGGACAGATTGAAGTTGGTGTGTGTACTTGCTGTCTTTTGATAGCAGACTTCGGAAACTGTTATCTGTATTTTGTAACCGATCAGCATTTGTGTTAGCTATCAGTAGTTGATGTATCTCAGTTAGTTTAGTGGTTATTTGTGTCTCCATGTGACATGTTGTGAATACTTCTGTATCAAAATTGTTAACTAACAGTGATTTCAGTTAATCCCCTGACATGTGTACTATGAGATGTATGCGATTCTGCCACTTATGATTATATATTGACGTGGCTATTGTGTGCGAAAAGAGGGTGTTACAGCTTGGTATCAGAGCTTGTGGTTTCAGTATTGACTATCAGTGGATGCTTGAGCTTTGACCGTGTTCAGATACGTGAGATTCTTCCCTGAGACTGATTTAGCGGAATTAACTGACCTAGGTTATTGTATAACGCTGGGTGGTCTACCAGTTGTCTTATTCATTGTGATTTGTACAGGTAGTTATGGCAGGAGAAGGTTCAGGGCCAGAGAAACCAGCGGGAGATGAGTATAATCGTCTGCTTCGAGAGGTGTTGGCAGAGTTCTAACGTGAGAGAGATCAGGGTTGGAGGTTAGATCCTCCGCCAGTTACTAGTACCAAGACAGGGGCTGATGCATCATCTTCTACGCAGAGAGGTGGGTCCTTTAAGGACTTCATGACAGGAGTCCCACCTCAGTTCAGAGGCAGTGGTGAGCCGGGTGCGGCTATGGCATGGGAGAGAGAGATAGAGGCGGCTTTCCGAGCCACCCACGTGGATCCGCGAGATATGGTCGGTTATGCGACCTATCTATTGAGAGGATGGGCTTCGCAGTGGTGGAAGTCCATCGAGTCCTCTATGACTACATCTGCGACATATGCTATGTCTTGGGAGTAGTTTCGTGTTATTTTCGAGTTGCAATATATTCCCCGCGATGAGCGCCGGGAGATGGAGTGTCGTTTTCTGCACCTCTAGCAGGGTAGCATGACTGTTCAGCAATATGTAGACAGATTTAATGAGTATGTCCAGTTCGCACCCCAGCATGTTGATACAGAGATCCATAAGTGTGACAACCTAACTTTTGATCTAGTCGTAAATTCAGTAGTATTTTGAACCGATAATGTAATAATGTTAACATTATTTGAATTATAATTTAATTAAGTGGGTTAACTAGCAAATATAACTAGATGAAGTATATAAACGTTATTTACTATTCAAAAATCAGATTCTCTCTCTCTCTCTACTCTCTCTCTCTAACTTTCTCTCTCTACTCTCTCTCTACCTTCTCTCTAGATTATCTCCCAAACCGACCGTCCGATTATCAAGTTATATATATCGTTAGAAAGATCTCGGAGAATACTACACGAATCTGCTATCTCCTGCGTGATTTCATACGAATTTGAGGTAAGAATCGATATTTTTAAGTTTTTATATATTTCGGTTTTTTTTCGAATTTATTAGTTTTACGAAATTTAAAGCTATTTTTATGGAGTTTAACTAGAATTTGTATAATATAATCGAACATAGGTTTGTTACGTAACATATTCGTGATTTTAGGCCTAAAAATGTATGTTTTAAAGCTGCAAATATGAACAAATTCGAGAATGCCAAGAACAAACTCGAAAATACATAGAACAAACTCGAAATTTAATTAAATTCGAAAATATATTCAAAATTAATAATTAAACTCGAAATGCATGTTTCGAATTTAATAAATTCGAATGAATGTTAGTCATTAAAATCGAAATGTAGGAATTCGAAATTGACAAATATATTCGAATGAGAGCTTCGATTTTAATATTAAAATTCAAGATACATATCTTAAATTTGTCATTGATTTGACTTTAGTTTTATGTTCAAAAAGAGTATTCTATTTTAGTTATATATATATATATATATATATATAGAATATGGTTCGTGTGAGTACCTAAAAAATGCAGAGTACCGTGAGTACCTGTGAACACACGGGTTTTATATGTGAACATGCTCCGAAAAAAAGTTTTTTTTTAATTTTTTTTTTCATATTAATTTAGATACAAATAATATAAGCCTATTCGTAAAAGAATTACACACATTCACACTTTCTAGTCTCTTAAAAGTCATGTGAACGTGAAAAAATTCATGTGAACATGCTTAGCTGTGAACATACATTCACAACAGTGCAGTTCATGTGAACTTGCACGTTTCACATAGTTATAGTGTGTGTTTGGGTGTGATTTTTTGCAAGTAGTCTTATATTATTAATTTAAACATGATTATGAAAAAATTTTTCAAAAAAAATGGTTTTAAGCGAGGTACCTCCGGTACTCCGCAAACCTAGTGGTACTCATTTGAACCCAATTCTATATATATATATATATATATATATATATATATATATATATAAGTATCGACCCTTGAGAAATTATGAAACAAAGAATATTAATGAAAGAATGATTTATGAATGAACAAGTTATCAGAATCAGATATAATAAAGATTTAAAGACTGAAAGATAATGATATTGATATGATTTTGACACGATAATTCTGGACAGGTTCAGTGAAATTCTGAACAAAGATTTAAAGCTTTATAAAGTGGGTCAAAGATTTGATTTGACAGAGAACAGATTGAGATAAAATCCTGAGATAACTCAGGTGGCAGATTTTACATATGTTTGATAAAGACCCAACACTGTGAGTTTTAGATATTCAGATTTAACATGCTTGATTTCCGGTTGAGACATATTGTTGATGCTAGATTAATTTGACATTCATTTATCAGCTGGATTGTGACCTGTGCACACCATGGATGGGTGTTGCCTAGTGGATCATGATAGCTATTTGACTTATCACTTCATATGATATTGCTTTTACTGTTCATTTCAGATATTGCGATAAGATTACTGCTATCATGACTTTGATTACATATGCTTCATCATTGCATATACTTGACATATTGATTCAGCTTGATTAGCCCTGATTGGTCTATTGTTCTAGACCTGGCTATTTCACCAGTTCTATTGAACTTGGTAATGACCTCCGATGTTCCGCCACGTTGAATTACTGGTAGCTAGCCCAGTTTGTGGCTGATCCCCTCGATTTAAGCGTGAGCGTGGCTGAGCATCATCCGACTCTATGACTTCTATGTCTCAATCATGAGGGCTGTAGCGGCAGCCAAGACATATCACGCTAGATTGATGATCCGCTTGACATTGCATGTTTAATTTGAAAATCTATATACTCACTAAGCATTGCTTACGGTTGCTACATTAACATTTTTACAGGAAAAGACAAAGGAAAGTCAACTGCCGGACCTAGTTCTTAGGTCTTACACGCTCAAGACAGAAGTTTCATAGACCTCTACTCAGCGACCCCATTTTGGTACTAATTGGATGACGATATTATGGTGATCTGGGTAGATTTATTTTGATAATATGATGGCATTAATTAGATTAGACTTGTGCCCTTTATAAGTTTAATTTAAAAACTTAATCTGTATTAAACTTAAATCCTAATATGTTTGTACTGCAATTTAATATTCCGCAATTAATTACTCTATCTTAGTTATGGTTGATATCGTATTGCATGATATGGGACCTAGACTAGTGAGAACTGCCTCGCAAGGGGTGGTCTTCACAATAAGGTTGATGCCTTTATCGATGGTTTGCGGTCAGATATCCGTGAGTTTGTCGGACTTCATGATACTCCTACATTCGCGAGGGCCTTGGAGTTGGCTCAGGTTAGAGAGAGAGAGAGAGAGAGAGAGAGAGAGAGAGAGAGATTGAGAGGCAGAGGGGTCAGCCTCCAGCGCAGAGACAGAGGACGGGGACGTCTGAGCAGTCCCCTAGTTATTGGTGAGAGCCTCAGGATGCCCCGAGAGAGAGTCAGCCTGAGCAGCAGCAGGTTCAGGGACAAAGTTCTGGGTCCCACTGAGACAGAGACAGGGGTAGAGATTGCAGATCCAGGAGATCTGGTCAGTATCAGGGATCAGGGGCGGCAGGAAAGAGTCAGGGTCAAACTTCTCGTTTCAGTGCTCCCAGCCAGAGTCAGTGTAGCGTAGGGCAGGGGTCCCAGCCAACAGGGAGCCGAGCTGATAGTTCATCTGGAGAGAGAAACTGCCAGAGATGCCGCCGTCGTCATTCCGGGTCTTGTATACCAGAGCAGCGACGTTGTTATCGATGCGGATAGTATGGCCACACTTCCTTTACGTGTACTTCGAGGGATTCCCTGTGCTTCCGTTGTGGGAGGTCAGGTCACATTGCTAGGGATTGTCCGGAGGCGCCACCAGCTGTGCAGGGGGCGAGCACCACTAGGGCTAGAGCTGAGCCTTCGTCATCTAGCCGCCGTGAGCCAGCACCTAGAGGTCGGGGCAGAGTGTTTCAGGCTACAGCAGAGGAGGCCCGCGAGTCTACAGATGTAGTTTCTGGTACGTACATTCTGAATGGGCTTAGCGCTCGTATTTTGCTCGATTTTGGGGCAGATCGTTCGTATGAATCTGTTGTGTTTTGTGCATACTTTTCTGTGCCTTCTACTTCTTTATATGTTCCGTTAGTTGTTGAGAGAGTCGATGGGAGTACGACATTAGTGAGCCAGATATTCAGGGATTGTGTTCTTGAGATAGATGCGCATCAGTTTTTGATTGATTTGCTGTCGATAGAGTTTAGTAGTTTCGACGTGATAGTGGGTATGGATTGGATGACAGCCAGACAGGCCGACATTCTGTGTGCGAAGAAGATAATCCGTATACCCATTTCAGACAGTGAGATTGTGACTTTGTATGGCGAGAGACGCAGAGGCGAGATCGGTATAGTTTCAATGGCCAAAGCTCAGAGGTACGTTGCTAAGGGATGTTAGACTTTTCTGGCTTATGTTGTTGACGCCGGAAAAGAAAAGAAGGCCATAGAGGATATACCAGTGATCAGAGAGTTCCCTGAGATATTCCCAGAGGAGTTTCCTAGGTTACCGCCAGATCGTCAGGTTGAGTTTCGTATCGACCTTATCCGTGGAACGGTGCCTATTGCGAAGACGCCTTATAGGCTGGCACCTACTGAGATGCGAGAGATGATGTCGCAGCTTCAGGAGCTATTGGATCGTGGATTTATCTGTCCGAGTTCGTCCCCGTTGGGAGCACCTGTCTTGTTTGTGAAGAAGAAGGACGGTACTATGCGGATGTGTATCGACTACAGAGAGTTGAACAAAGTGACATTGAAGAACCGATATTCGCTTCCACGAATCGATGATCTGTGTGATCAGTTGTTGGGTTCGAGTTTCTTTTCGAAGATAGATTTGAGATCTGGTTATCACCAATTGCGAGTTAGAGACGAGGATGTTCCGAAGACTGCGTTTCAGACACGTTACAGCCACTATGAGTTCCTCGTTATGCCCTTTGGATTGACTAACGCACCCGCGGCTTTCATGGATTTGATGAACAGGGTGTGTAGATCTATGTTGGATCGGTTCGTGATAGTGTTCATCGACGACATCCTGATCTATTCGAGCAATGCCAAGGACCAAGAGCAGCACTTGCGAGAGGTTTTAATTGTGCTGCGAAAGGAGAGGCTGTATGCAAAGTTCTCCAACTGCGAGTTCTGGTTGCGCGAGGTCCAGTTTCTGGGGCATGTTGTGAGCGCCGAGGGTATTATAGTGGATCCAGCGAAGATAGAGGCCGTTATGAGTTGGGAGCCGCCGAAGACCGTGCCTGAGATTCACAGATTTTAGGGATTAGCCGGGTATCACCGCCACTTCATTCAGGACTTTTCGAGGATTGCCATGCCGTTGATGAGATTAACACGGTAGTCCGTTCCTTTTGTGTGGTCCGATGAGCAGGAGTTGGCCTTCAGAGAGATGAAGTCCTGGTTATGTCAAGCTCTAGTATTAGCGTTGCCCGAGGGTACAGAGGATTTCGTGGTTTATTGTGATGCATCAGATACTGGTTTGGGTTGTGTTCTGATGCAGCGGGGCAAGGTGATAGCATATGCGTCGCAACAGCTGAAGACCTACGAGGAGAACCATACCGTGCACGATCTCGAGTTAGACGTGATAGTGTTTGCGTTGAAGATTTGGCGTCATTTTTTGTATGGGTCTAGGTTTGTGGTGTATAAATCACAAGAGTCTTCAGTATCTGTTTGATCAGAAAGAGCTGAATATGAGACAGTGGCGCAATTTAGAGCTACTGATGGACTATGACTGTGAGATCCAGTACCATCCGGGTAGAGCAAACGTGGTGGCAGATGCGCTGAGCCGCAAGGCATGCGGCCAGACCGTGGTTTCCCGAGCAGCGAGGCTCGAGGTCACGTCGACCCTTGTTGAGAGTTTGAGAGTGGCGCAGTTAGAGGGTTTGCGAGCAGAGAATGTGAAGAGAGAACGGCTTACTGGACAGCTTGATGTTCTAAGTAGAGACAGCAGAGGGTTGTATGTGTTTCATGATCGAGTCTGGGTTTCGAGAATCGGGAATCTTCGGCAGTTGATATTGGATGAGTCGCAACGATCGAGACTGGCTATCCACCCCGGGAGCACCAAGATGTACAGAGATTTGCGCGAGTTCTACTGGTGGCCTGGGATGAAGAGAGATGTGGACCAATATGTCGAGGAGTGTATGACTTGTCTATGCGTTAAGGCCGAGCATCAGAAGCCTCACGGGCATTTGCAGCCTCTGGAGATTCCCGAGTGGAAGTGGTATCATATCACGATGGATTTTATCGTTAGACTTCCACGCACGGTAGGCAATGATATGATCTGGGTGATTGTGGACCGGTTGACGAAGAGTGCTCACTTTCTAGCGGTTCGGGGCACCATTACTATGGATCAGTTAGCTCGGATGTACATTAATGAGGTGGTTTCTAGGCACAGGGTTCCGAAATCTATTACGTCTGATCGAGATACGCGGTTTACTTCGAGGTTCTGGCAGAGATTTCAGCGCGAGTTGGGGACGAGGGTTCAGTTGAGCACAACATACAAACCTCAAACAGACGGGCAGACAGAGCGGGCGAATCAGACTCTCGAGGATATGCTCCAAGCGTGCGCGATAGATTTCAGTGGTAGTTGGGATGTTCACTTGTCGTTGGTTGAGTTTGCTGACAACAACAGCTACCATACCTCCATAAAAATGGCTCCGTTTGAGGCACTTCACAGGCGAAAAAAATCAATAAAAATTAATTAGAAAGTAAAATATTTAATAAACGAGTTGAGCACAAGACGGCACGTTTACACTCCTAAGCACCAGCACCACTACTGCTTCTTTCTTTTTTTTTTTTTTTTTTTTTTTTTTAATTACAAATACTGTATTAATTTTGTTTTCTGACTTATGAAGTAATACCAACTTATTGTTTAAGCATTTTAACATTTTAATAATCTGCATTTATTTTTAAGAAATTTTAATAATTTTATCAACACGTAAAGTATTTTTTAAGTAGATATAGATAGCCATAGATTAGAATCATTAGATACGATCTAGATTTAGATTTAGTTTAAATTTAAAATGATATTAAAATGACGAAAAATCAAAATATGTTGTGCCACAAGAATGTTTTTTGGCAGAATAATATGAAAATATCGATTTAAGTGATTACTGTTTAGACATATGTTGTTTGGTTCGCTAGATTTCATGGGGGTCGGAGTAGAAAAGAATTAAAATTTAATTGCTGGCATGTGTTAAATTCTTGAAAAATTCTAGTTACCTCAGGAAATATTCCAAGAACCAAACATCACTCTAGATTAATTATATTAGATTTAAACTCTTAGATCCTCCTGCCCTATGCCTCTCTAGGCTTCGCTGTCGCCGTAACTGGTATATAGAATCTCTCTATGTAGTGGTCGATCTTTTAGAAGTTACTTCAAACTAGGGGTGTTCAAACAAAACCGGAAAACGAGAAACCGAGCTGACCGCTTAAACCGCTTGATCCGAAACCAAAAAAACCGAAACCGAAACATCACGGGGCGGTTTAGGTTTTCATTTTCAGAAAACCGTGGTTAACCGAACCGAACCGATTATATATATACAAGTTAGTAGTATCTAATTATAATTTAATTTAGACATTCTAATACTGTTAGGCACAAAAAGGCCTCAGTCAAACCTGTTCTACATCTGAGGGGGAGATTTATAATCAAACCTGTTGATGCATTTGAAGGTTGAATTTAAGGCCTGTTATATGTCTTATTGAAACCTGAAAATGATTTGCAATATCAGTCTAAAGCTGTTCTATATGTTGCATGTGTTGCAACTAAGACAGTTTGTCCAAGCTGCTCTGTCTGCTGAACAGGCTGGACATAAACTGTCTACGCTGCTCTACACTGTTGAGCAGCTTGGGCAATTTTAAAATGTTCTGTTCTTTGTGAACAGAACCTGTTCTTTGTGAACAGGCTAAACACTTTATGGAATACGTTTCCAAGTCATCATGTATTGTTTTTGACTACATGATCAGTTTACAAAGTCGAAGACAAAGTGGAAAACAGAACTGCTCAGCCTGCCCACGCTGTTCTGTAACATGAAGACAAAAGGTTATTTGAAAAAGGGTGACAGACCTTTTTCTTATATCAAAATAGGCCTTTACAAGGAAGAAAGACGCAAAGTTGACATTCCTAAATTAGTTAAAGGCAATGCAACAGTAGACAAAGTAAAAAGACAAAAGTTCTGCACATGTGAAGTCAAGTCTGCTTTTCAGAAAAGTGCAGAAAAGGTTATGTTGTCTTTTCAAACAAGACTTCTCCTTTTTCATTCCGTCCAATGAAGATGTTTCTCTTAGATCCTCTGAGTGGGTATAAAAGGAAGCTTCTAAGGACAGAAAGAAGTGTGAAGAAAGCTAAGTGCTGAAACCAAGAGTGAACGTGCAAGTGTGATTTTCATGCATGCAAGCCTTCTGTGTAAATCAGTATCTGTGTGTCTAAGCTGTTTTACATAAGCTGTTCCCTTAAGTCTTGTAAACACAGTGAGTGCTTCTTAGTGAGTGTATTCATTGTATACTAGTTTGAGTTTGTCTTAGACTAGTGAACATACTGCTGTATCTGTCATCTCAGCTTGAACTATTCCGCATTCAAGCTTGTTTGTAATTAACAAATTGTTGATAATACATACAAACATTGAGAAAATAGTGTGTAGTTTTTAAATAGATGTATTCACCCCCCCCCCCCCTCTACAGCTTAAAGCTATATACTTTGGGAACCTCTCGGGACCTACAACTGGTATCAGAGCAGTTTAGAGTGTGTGTCATTCTAGATCTCTCATTCTCCCAAGTTTCCATGGACAACAGTGCTGCAAATTCTTCTTACTATGACAATGGCTCTATGGGAAAACCTCCAAAATTTTAATCATCAAACTTCTCTGGTTGGAAGTGCATGATTGATGCTCTATTTAGAGAATCTGGATGTACAACTGCCAGAGATAGTGATGGAGGGTCCCTATGTGCCAACCTCTGTTACTACCATAACTCCAGCGGTTGAAGGAGCTGCTCCTGAAATCAGGACCTTTGAGAAAGCTAAAGCTCAATGGTCTGATGAAGACAAGAGACTGGTGGCTCTGGATGCAAAGGCCAGAAACAATCTGGTCATTTCTCTTCCTGATGATGTATTCAAACAGGTTGAGAAAATGAAGACAGCAAAAGAAATGTGGGATACTTTGTGTACCGTCTATGATGGACCCACAATCACACTGGACAACAGGATCAACAATCTTGTTAGACAGTATGAACTTTTCTTTGCTAAACCAAAGGAGACTCTCACTGAAACCTACACCAGGTTTACTGCTTTAGTGAATGATCTCAAAGCTGTTGGGATCACTAAGGACAGTCTCACCCTGGTGAATAAATTTCTGGACATTCTACCTGAAGAGTGGAACTACTTCTCAACAATTCTAAGGAACTCAGGTACTATCAGAAGTATGGATCTAGTTAATCTGTATGGTTCCTTACTGAATGATGAACAATCAAGGCAACAAAAGAGAAATGCCTTGGAAATGTCCAAAAGAGGTGCAGCCTTTGTGGCTAATGTGAGACAGCCTGTAAATCAGGTGAGTGATGTGTTCACTCAACCTGATCAACAGGACGATGACAAGGAGGAAGTGTCAGATGAAGAAGATACTGCAGATCTTGCTGAACAAGATGATGAGCAAATGATAGCTATGCTTGTCAAAAGGTTCAACAAGAAAAGGTTTGGAAGAAACATGATGCAAGGAAATTCAGGTGCTGGCAAAAAGAAGGCATTTGATAAATCCAAGGCTGAGTGTTTCAAATGTGGCAAAACTGGTCATATAGCTGCTGACTGTGTGTCAAAAGCTGTTGGTCAGTCATCCAAACCATACAAGACAAACAAGGATGATGGTTATAGGGTTAAGTACCTTATGGCCATGGCTAAGTTGAGGAAGTTGGAAAACTCAGTGGGTTCCAACCGCCAAAAGGAACTTATGGCAGAGACTTGTGATTGGGAGAAATCTGATTCATCGTCTGATGAAGAAGACAATCAATGTCTGATGGCCAACACTGATGTCCCATCAACAAGCAGTTTCAAACAGGATATGGCTGAAGCTGAAGCTTTCAGCAGCTTAGAGAACTGGAATCCTACTATGATGTATAAGGTACAAAATTTTATGGCTTACAGTTCTGAAGAAAAAGTTAAAATGTTTGAATATATGCTTGTTGATCTAAAAGCTGCTGTTGAGAAGCATGATGCTTTACTATCTGAAATCTCTAAGCTTAAAACTGATCTTAAAACTAAATCTAGTAAACTGGACAGTTTCCATAAGTTGGAAACTGAGCTTGATGAATTAAAACACATCAACTCTATTTTACTGGAAGAAAATAGAGAAACAGATATAAAGCATGCTAAGCTTCAAAAGATAGTTGACTCTTGGTGCCAATCTGCACAAAAGGTCAGCCATTGTATAAGTCAACAGATTCCTGCCCAAATCCAAGCCTATCTTGGAGGGGATCTTGACACAGCAGCTTCCATTGTTGAGATCAATAATCTGAAAGAAGATTTATCCACTCTTGGTGAACTTCCAAACACATTCATTCAAAATGTGAATGGTAAACTAATCTCAACAAATAGGTTTGTTAGGCCTCAAAACACTGACAGCTTGTGTGAATTTAGTTCTAAAGCTGATATTGGAATTTGTTCTCCATCAAGTCAGCCTGCTAAGTGCTCTGCTGGTTCACACAAGCAAAAGAAAGGAAAACATGTTCAAACTGAAGTTGTGGATACTAAACCTGTTGACAAAATAGGTTCTGAGTCCAAAGTTGATGATAAAAAGCGTGTTAATCCTTTTGATGCTAAACACTTTGAAAACAAGTTTTCAAAAAGTAAGCAGCCTGTTTACAACAAGGGTAAGTCTCATGTTGAAAACAAAACTGCTGTGATTTCAAATAAGTTTTCAAATCATAGTGGTAAACTGGTCTTAAATAAGAATAAGCTTTTCAAAACCAGACACAGTGAATATGCTGATAGGCAGCATAAATCACAATTCAGTAGGGGCAAAGGCAAAGCCATTGCTCAAACTGAGATAATTGGGAATAAGTTTCCCAAACCTGTGGAAGCTCAAAAGCCAATCAAGCTCCCTGTCTTTGACATCTGTCCTCCTAAAAAGAGGAAAGAAGAGGCAGCCAAAGCTGTGGCTATTGA
>JAANYP010000430.1:27109-40434 GCA_020465985.1 Centrapalus pauciflorus | reverse complement strand
ATGAATACACTCACTAAGAAGCACTCACTGTGTTTACAAGACTCAGAGGGACAGCTTATGTAGAACAGCTTAGACACAAAGAAACTGTATTACACAGGCAGGCTTGCATGCATGAAAAACACACTTGCACGTTCACTCTTGCCTTCAGCACTTAGCTTTTTGGCTTGATCTTTCTGACCTTAGAAGCTTCCTTTTATACTCACTCAGAGAATCTAAGTGAAACTTCTTCATTGGACGGAATGAAAAAGGAGAAGTCTTGTTGAAAAGACAACATAACCTTTTCTGCACTTTCTAAAAAGCAGACTTGTCTTCTTGTGTGCAGAACTTTTGTCTTTTCACTTTGTCTACTGTTGCATTGCCTTTAACTAAATAAGGAATGTCAACTTTGCGTCTTTCTTCCTTGTAAAGGCCTATTTTGATATAAGAAAAAGGTCTGTCACCCTTTTTCAAATAACCTTTTGTCTTCATGTAACAGAACAGCTTGGGCAGGCTGAGCAGTTCTGATTTCCACTTTGTCTTCGACTTTGTAAACTGATCTTGTAGCCAAAAACAATACATGAGGACTTGGATACATATTCCATAAAGTGTTTAGCCTGTTCACAAAGAACAGGTTCTGTTCACAAAGAACAGAACACTTGTAAACTGCCCAAGCTGCTCACTAGTGTAGAGCAGCGTAGACAGTTTATGTCCAGCCTGTTCAGCAGACTGAACAGCTTGAGCAAAACTGTCTTTGTTGCAACACATGCAACTCATAGAACATCTTTAGGCTGATATTGCAAATCATTTTCAGGTTTCAATAAGGCATATAACAGGCCTTAAATTCAACCTTCAAAAAACATCAACAGGTTTGATTAATAATCTCCCCCTCAGATGCAGAGCAGGTTTGACTGAGGCCTTTTTGTGCCTAACAATCATTAAGTTCAAATATATGTTTCTGAATCATTTATTGATTTTATCAGCTTATATGTATGTTTATGATGTTATTTGATCATGTATGATTATGTATGCACACAAATGAACACACATAAACTTATTCATGCACTTTACATGATGTTTCAATATATGAAAGAACACTCCTAGACTTACAATATAAAGATCACCTCTAACTCACACATGTAATTTTATAATGTGAGGGATCACCCCGAGACTTAGTCCTGGGGTATTATACATTCAAACATACCTAACACATGAAACTAAATCTAAGGAAAAATACATCACAATTTATATTAACTTGAGAATTCTATTATGACATACATACACACACACACACACCCCTGTAGCCTTATTGTTTTCCTTTCATGAACACCCCACACCCCGAGACAATATGTCTCAGGGTCCTAGACTTAAACATACATACACAACCATAAGTCTCAGGATCCATTATACATAGGCCAAAGGCCAAGAGGGATAAGGCCTAAGGTCGAGAGAGTCTAAGCCAAGGCGAGACCAAGGTCACCTACACCATTTCCCACCCCAAGACGATATGTCTTGGGGATCACTAGGTTGATCTCACACACTGTAAGACCCAAGATTTCTCAAAGGTCTTAAGTCTAGGCCCAGTAGCAATGCAATATCAATTAGGAAACTAAGATAAAATTAACAGTGCGGAATTAAATTTAATTATAAGCAGAGACAATTTTAAGTATAGGTTACAGACTTCTAGACTATTTCATCAAAACACTAATATAAACTAGCCCTAAACCCCAAAGCTCAATCATCAATCAAGTACCAAGGTGTTGAAACAGGTTCTAAAGTACTTCAAGCTCTTTCAGAGTCCTGACCTATGAACTAGGTCCAGCCAATCCTTTGCCTTTACCTGAAAAATAATGCAACAACGGGGTCAGCTTATTTACTTAGTGAGAATGTAGAATTTCACATTTAACATGCAATTATGAACACGGAAAGCACATGCACTGCACTCGGCTCATGCACGGCTCAGCTCTATTGCTTATGCACTGCACTAGGCTCATGCACAGCTCAAATCTCGAAGGGACATTGGCCAATTTAATGCTCTTTTGATGCGCGTCTTTGCTCAGCTCCCAGTTATAAAACTGTTGTTGCTCTTGATATTCAAATTTATATGTTGTCCATGTATTTTATTCAAGATATTCAAATTTAGGGAGTATGGTTCGAATTTAATACTTAAATTCGAACATGATGATAAATTTGAAGGTATTAGATTCGATTATATAATTAAATTCAAAGGCTTAGAATCAAATATATAGTTAAATTCGAAACATACCTTTAGAATATATATGCTAAATTCAAAAGTATCAAAATTATCATAGACTAAATTCGAATGTCCTACATTTAAATATAGGGTCAAATTCAAAATAAATGCTTCGAACATATTGGACAAATTCGAATACATTGATTAAATTCGAATCCTCATAGGGTTAAAGTCGAATCATAGTCTCGAATTTAATGTCAAATTCAAACATATATTCGAATTTAGCTTAAAAATCGAGTTTGTTCATGTATTTCGACTTTGTTCTTGGTTTCTCGAATTTGTTCATAAGTTACAGCTTTAAATCATACATTTCCAAGTCTAAAATCACTAATATGTTAAGTATTAAGCCTAGGTTCAATTATATTATACATAATCTAGCAAATTCTAGTTAACACTCAAGCTAAAATAGTTTTAATCCCACGAAAATTGATAAATTCGAATTCATATCTTCAAAACCGAAAATATAAAGCTTAAAAAGATCGATTCTTACCTCAAATTCGTTGTAGATTGTTATTGTTTATCATCTCTTGTAACTCTTCTTGGATTAGTACTCCAACTTGATTGCAAATTAGGGTGATTTTTGATGAACTTGGTGAGATTTTTAGAGAGAGAGTAGAGAGAGAAAGAGATTTGATGTTAAATGATTCTTTAATCTGATTTCTTAGTTTATATATTCAATTAGTTATATTTGCTACTTAACCCACTATTACTTTTGTATCTTATATCTCTTTTATTTAATTATCTTAATAATTTATTAAATCATAATTTAAATATTTATATAATTTAATTAAATATTTCAAAACTTAATTAAATTATAATTCAAATAATGTAATATAATTACATTATTGGTTCGATAATCAGATAATATAAACTGGGCCAAAAGTTAGGTTGTTACAGAATGGGCTCCACCACGCACAAACTTCGTCCTCGAAGTTAGCTTTGTTCGAACAGACTTGGGTAGATAGCTTTTATGATATCTCTTGATTTCTCAAAACTGATGCGAACCTTTGTGGTGTTTCCACTGAACGAGCACAGTCTGTATTTCATGATTTATGTTTCTTTGAGATTCACAAGCACAAGAAACTCAAATTTCTCCTCGGAGTTCATATTTAATTCAATGTTTCGCTGTTATGTAATGGTCGTTGATCATTTTAGGAATTCTGACTTATCATTCATACCCTTAATATGTGAGCTTTATGCCTTATGTCATAATCAATCCAGATAACAACCCAATAAATTAGTTAGCTTATCTATCTCTTTCGTTTGATCTTGAGCCAGTTATGGCTTTTTAAATCTCTCATCTGTATTATTGCAAAATTTTCATTTGCTAACTTATGCAATCACATAAGAGATTTTTAGGACTTCTGATTATCAGTTATATATTCACTTTGTGGGCTTTTGAGATTTAATTTTATATCTCATTCAATTCAGCTAGCATCTCTATATATTAGTTAGCTCATATCCCTTTTTATTTGCTCTTGAAATAGTTACAGAGCTTTTCGGGGGTCTGATATCTGTACTTTATGTTTCTTTTATTGATGATGTTACAATCATCAATCGCTTAACCGATTTTTGATTTGTGCTGACTTGCTATGAAGACTTATAACTTTCTTTGCTTTGTCAAACAAATGGCATTAATCCTTCGGCGCAACAACCGGAGCCAACTCGTCGTGTAACGACTCCACCTCACCTACCTTGGTCTCCAATTGTGCTGCCATATCCGCCAAATCCTTTACATAAGCAGCATCTCGAGAAGCAAAACCCTCTAAGATGATCGAGTGTTTAGAAACCGAGAATGAGAGATTGAGGCAAAATGTTGAAATGCTGCATTTAAAGCTCGCCAAACAAAACAGGAGTTCGAACAGAGAATCAAAAATTTGGAGTTACAATCGACCACATCTTCTTCGCAACGGTTTCAGCAGTTGATGAATATTTCAGGCAAGTCAAATATGATCAAGAACTTGAAGAGATCATACGCTTTCAAATCTTCCAGCGAATAGGAATATTACCGACATGGAAAACAAATGCTATACAGAATTGAATTCCAAGGAAACGATTTTGATAGAAATCAACAATTTACTTAGGCTTTCTCGGTGTGATTCATTAGACATGACGGCAGATTCTATTATTGAAGTCAGGTCTCGAATTACCAGGGTTCCAAAACCGTCTCCACGACCATTTACAACATCTTCTACTTTATCGTCATCACCTTCCTCTATTAGTTCACTGTGCAATTTGGTCAAGAGGGCTTTGACAAAGCAATAACCTTTGGTTCTGTTTAATTATATGAATAGACTTATCTTTGACTTTTCATTGGTGAATTTCTGAATTTAAAATTACTTTACTCTTTTGGCGTTAGCTTTTCATTTTATATGCAGTTAAATGAAATAAATATTCTATAGTGGACATCTCACTAGTCTCACATCGACATAATGAGGATCCATCACTTACGTTTATTTTGGCATTTGACGGGCTTTTCATTGGCCATTCATGGCTAATCGCTTGACTTTAACAAAAATCTCAATCTATTTCTTTGCCACTCTCGCTTTGTGCCTCTAACTTCTTTGATTCTCATTCAAGTTGTCATTGGGTGCTTAACAATTTGATTCAAATACTCTTCTCATTAATATTTATTGAATCAGCAACTTCTACCTCTGTCTCATTATAAGACACTCTGTAATCATACAGATTACAAGGATTTATGAAGTAGCTTGTGCTTAGGATTATATTTTGGTTTCTTAGAGCTTCTGAATCATACACGATTCAGATTACAGTACCTTTATTGTTTATAGGTATAATTTCTTATTTGGAAAAGTATTTATATCGTAACTTCAACTGATACAACCCATATATCATCCGCTTTATTCACTTTCGATGACAGGGCTGTACAGTTAACTCACTACTTATTTTAGAATTGAACTTCAGCTGGCAACGGAATTAAATCATTTATTTATATAAGAAATTTAGTTACCATTGGGGTCTTTTGGCGTCTCTGGTGTCTCCTCAGCATCCTCAGCAATTATATGGAAAGCTCGCGCCTTTGCTGTAGGTATCATTGTAGTACTCTGTTGGATTGCTCTGCCAACTGGTTGTTCCTGATTAGTAAGCATGCGTGTATTTGGGCAATATTTGGCATAATGTCCATGCTCACCACAGTTGTAGCATACATCGATCGCTTCCATGTCCAATCTGTTTACAAGTGTAACACGTCACATCTCTAGGGTTGCAGCCTCCGCTATGAAATTTGTTACAGCGTTTACACGGTCGTGCTCCTGACTGTATGGAATAGACTCTAGTCTTCTGAGGTGTAGAGGATGCTTGTGACTGCTGCTGACTGGACTTTGATGAACTAAAGAATCTACTAGATTTCTGTTTCTTAGGTGGAGATGGACATGTAGGACTTATAGCCATCATAACGGGTTCACAACTAGAATCTGTGAATTCCCGCTCCACCATTCTTGTTGCTTCCACAATACTGAGATACGTTTTGAACTTTATGCTACTCATTTGTCTTCTATATATTGGATTCAGACCCAGTCTGAATCGGTTTATCTTACGCTCTTCCGTTGCTACTTGATATGACGAGTAGCCGCAAAGTCTCGAGAACTCATGCTCGTATTCATCAACAGTCTTAGTTCCTTGTTTCAATTGCATCAACTGCATCTCGAGTTCGTCTTGTTTGTCTGTTGGACAGTATTTGGCGTTGAACATCTCCAAGAACTGCTCCCAGTCCAATGTCATAATTGCTTCCTCACCATAGATACTCCTTTGTGTTTTCCACCAGGCTCTAGCAGCTCCAACGAACAGTGTTGTAGCAAACTTAACTCTATTGCTGTTCAGACATTCTGAGATACTGAAGATCCCTTCAGTATGACTTATCCAATCTAACGCTTGTATTGGATTTACTGTGCCTTCAAACGTTATGGCACCACTCGCTTTGAAGTCTTTAAATCTACAGCCTTTTGGCTGCAAAATTCGTTGATTGACATGCTCATTTTCAGATTCCAATTCGCTTGACTGTTCAGTTTGCTTCTTTTTATGTTTATTTCTCTTTTCAGTTTTCTTTATTGATTCAATTTGTTCTAACAAAAACTTGTTTTGTTGCTCATTATTCTGGGTAATTAGTTGTTACATCATTTCCAGGACTTGCTCTGGGGTCATGCCACCTGATGGTCCACCTTCTCCTGACATAGCTCTGAAATTCAAATCACTAAATATTTAGCTCATTAGTCTAGCACATTGTACCCTTTCATGCCCCGTCCTACTAGTCTCTGAAACCTATCTTAGTTCAAGTCATCCTGTCATGATTGATACTATAGCATTGCACAAGTTTGAGATCATGTATTACACGTAATACAATGATTCACTCAAACTATTGCTCTGATACCATCCAGTAAGACCCAAGATTTCTCAAAGGTCTTAAGTCTAGGCCCAGTAGCAATGCAATATCAATCAGGGAACTAAGATAAAATTAACAGTGCGGAATTAAAGTTAATTATAAGCAGAGACAATTTTAAGTAATAGGGTACATATTTCTAGACTATTTCATCAAAACACAAATATAATCTAGCCCTGAACTCCAAAGCTCAATCATCAATCAAGTACCAAGGTGTTGAAACAGGTTCTAAAGTACTTCAAGTTCTTTCAGAGTCCTGACCTATGAACTAGGTCCAGCCAATCCTTTGCCTTTACCTGGAAAATAATGCAACAACGGGGTAAACTTATTTGCTTAGTGAGAATGTAGAATTTCACATTTAACATGCAATTATGAACGCGGAAAGCACATGCACTGCACTCGGCTCATGCATGGCTCAGCTCTATTGCTTATGCACTGCAATTGGCTCATGCACAGCTCAAATCTCAAAGGGACATTGGCCAATTTAATGCTCTTTTGATGCGCGTCTTTTCTCAGCTCCCAGTTATAAAACTGTTGTTGCTCTTGAGACTTTTAGACAAATCTATAAGGAATGCTCGGATAATGATAACACCATACACACGCATCATTAGTGGGGATCAGCCACGTACTGGGCTAGCTACCAGTAATTGATGTATGGGTATCATCAGAATGCTCAGCTCTAGCTACCCTCTGTGCTTTCATCATGTAAATCAGCACATCATAAGCCTAACATTAACCCAACACTGAGCAATAGTGATGGAGTTAAGCTTAACAATCAAATGACTCATCAATGAAATAGAAGCTAAAAGAATAAATGATCTGCTCAACAATTCATAGTAATCATGGCAATTTATCAATATGCTCAATAAGATCACAACGCCAATAAAAATCAGGATAATGCAACAAAAGTCTCAATTCACATAATTTGCTGTTAAAGTAAAATCTACAACTCAATGTTACTGGTTAATTGTGCACTTTCACTTTCTGGCTCTGGCTCTGTTGCTCACAATCTGTAGTGGATTAGAACCACTATCTGACTTATATCAGACTCTCAGATGCTTGCCATTTTGCTTGTTGTTCAATCTGTTAATAATATCATTTCTGATATTTATTAGCCTTTGAATCATTTGAATAATAAATTCAATGTTCGTTCGTTGGTCTTTAATCTCAAAATCCCGTATCTTGATTATATGGTCATTAATCTTATTAAAATCTTTCTTTTATTCATTAAATCTCAAAAGATCTATGTATATATATATATTATATAATCTATATATATTATATATATATATATATATATATATATATGTATATATATATATATACATATACATATAATATTTACATTATATATATATGATATATATAATATACTATGTACTATATTATATATTTACTTATACATATATTATATATATTATATGTAATATATATATATTATATATATTTATTATATATATATATATATATACATGATATATATGTAATATACATATAATAATGTATATATATATATGTATATATATTATATGTATATATGTTATGTAATATAACATATACATATGTATATATATATATATGTATATAATATGTATATGTATATATTGATATGTATATTATATTGTATATATATATATATATTGTATATATATATGATGTATATATATATATATGTATATATATATATATATATATATGTATATATACATATACATATATATATGTATATATATATATATATATATGTATATATATATATATATATATATATAATCATTAAGCTAATTATTTTGTTAATTTATATGTTGTCCATGTATTTTATTCAAGATATTCAAATTTAGGGAGTAGGGTTCGAATTTAATACTTAAATTCGAACATGATGATAAATTTGAAGGTATTAGATTCGATTATATAATTAAATTCAAAGGCTTAGAATCAAATATATAGTTAAATTCGAAACATACCTTTAGAATATATATGCTAAATTCGAAAGTATCAAAATTATCATAGACTAAATTCGAATGTCCTACATTTAAATATAGGGTCAAATTCAAAATAAAATTGATTAAATTCGAATCCTCATAGGGTTAAAGTCGAATCATAGTCTCCAATTTAATGTCAAATTCAAACATATATTCGAATTTAGCTTAAAAATCGAGTTTGTTCATGCATTTCGACTTTGTTCTTGGTTTCTCAAATTTGTTCATAAGTTACAGCTTTAAATCATACGTTTCTAAGTCTAAATTCACTAATATGTTAAGTATTAAGCCTAGGTTCAATTATATTATACATAATCTATCAAATTCTAGTTAATACTCAAGCTAAAATAGTTTTAATCCCACGAAAATTGATAAATTCGAATTCATATCTTCAAAACCAAAAATATAAAGTTTAAAAAGATCGATTCTTACCTCAAATTCGTTGTAGATTGTTGTTGTTTATCATCTCTTGTAACTCTTCTTGGATTAGTACTCCAACTTGATTGCAAATTAGGGTGATTTTTGATGAACTTGGTGAGATTTTTAGAGAGCGAGTAGAGAGAGAAAGAGATTTGATGTTAAATGATTCTTTAATCTGATTTCTTAGTTTATATATTCAATTAGTTATATTTACTACTTAACCCACTATTACTTTTGTATCTTATATCTCTTTTATTTAATTATCTTAATAATTTATTAAATCATAATTTAAATATTTATATAATTTAATTAAATATTTCAAAACTTAATTAAATTATAGTTCAAATAATGTTATAAAAATTACATTATTGGTTCGATAATCAGATAATTTAAACTGGGTCAAAAGTTTGGTTGTTACACACACAAGCCACACAATTCATCATGTGTAGGTGTCTAAGGTGTGCTAAGATCAAGAACAAAGGTCCAAGACAACAAGAAAACCCGAGGAAGAAAGGCCACACTCAACCTCACCATTCAACACCCTATACCCCAAGACATTAAGTCTCGGGTCACACACTTTCATATACACAACTACAACATACTTATCTATATATAAGTTTTAGTCTAAGGCAGGATACAAAAGAGCTCAATGACGATATAAGATTGAAAAACCAAAGCCAAAGTCGTGGTTCACAAAGCCCACCTTGAGTCTATATGACTCGGGGTCCCTTAACTATGTCTCGGACTCACATACACACCAAGACTATAAGTCTCTTGGTGTGTGAGTTGTTTTCTAAATCTGGCCCCATAATTGCAACATAGCCTAATTAAAAAAGAGATTAATGCATGCATATGTTTGCTTTTGCGTTTTAGGCAACATCCATACACCAATCTGGTGTTTAGTTGACAAATAAGCACTTGAAACTTCTTGAAACCCATATGAATACACACAGTAACACATGCATATGATATTGATAATTTAAAAGATGATTTACCTTGTAACCTTTCTCGATTCTTGTAGGTTGATGTTAATTTAGTGCAATCCAACTTGTTTCATCAAAAATTTATCAATAATAGATGAAGAAATCTTAGAGAGAAGTCTTTAATTTTAGTGAGAGAAGGAGCTTGAGACGTATTTGAGATCACGGGGAGATTTAAATGACTAAGCAGTGTGTTAAGATATAAGTTATAATTATAGAAGTTTGGCAAATTGATTGTTTGCACCCTTTAACCGTAACTTTCATCGATTAGCATAAACAACCTTTAATTCAAAATTTTTATTAATTTAACATTTTATTGCATTTCTAAACTAAATAAAGTTATATCAATGTACTAATTTATGCTAAGCTAAGTACGAGATGTTACCATAGCACAAACAAACATATATTTCATTCCTTCGTAATGTTCCATTTCATTCGCCTTTGATTTTCATATCAAACACTACCTAATACGTTTATAATATTTGAACTTGAAATGCGGTTTCCACATAATTATGCAACCGGAGGCTAACATGTCGATTCACTTCAAATACAACATGTCTGACTTATCTTTAATAAAATATTTAACCCAATAGAAAAATTCAAAGTACCTCTTTTATTTTAGGGAATTACATTAACTTCTTCTTTAAAAAATTTGCACGATCAAATTTAGTCTATAGAAAAACATTTGAGACCAAAGGTTTCTTCAATGTTAAATGAGAGATTTGATTCTCAAAATCATATGAGTAGTTATAATAAAGAGAAAGTTGCATAAAGATCAATTGAACTACATGTTTTTTTATTAAGTCCCTCATTTATTCATGTTGTCTGATAAATCCCTTAACTCATTAAAACTCATGATTCCGGTATATCACTCGTCAAATCGTTTTATATGCTTACGTGGTGTACACATGGCAATCATGAGGCAAAAATTGTTTAAGTGGCACACATGTGTTAATTATATGATTTTGTATTATTATTAAATAAAAACAAATTTAATCTTGTAACAACCTAGTTTTAACCGAACTTTTAACACCGTATTTGACCTAATAATGTAATTTTAATTACATTAATTGTATTGTAATTTAATTAAGTAATGAAATTATTTAATTAAATTAAATATTATAAATTATAGTAACATACTTGATACGAATTATAATTGTGGCACGCAAATAAAAAGGTTAGAAATTGAACCGTTTATGGAATTTATCTAAAAGTAATGAGAAATATATAAATAAGTTAAATTATATATTATGTATTATTATAAAGTTCAAATATTAAAAGAAAGAGATAAACAAAAGTTTAGTACCCAAAATGAGAATTTTAGAAACTTAAAGAATTATATAAACACAAAATGAGTTTATTCACTCATTTCACAAAAATTAAACTATCTGCTCTCTCTCTCTCTCTCTTTCTCTCCTTCTTACCTTAAGGTTTCCATATTCTTCACCTTCAAATCTTCATCAAATCCATCAAGAAAAGCTACAACAAAAGTGAAATTGAAGCCAAGAAATTCAACAATCAAACATCAAACAACAAAGTACTACAAAGATATAAGGTAATTTTGATGTTTAAAGTATTTTTGGTTTCAAAATAGAAACTTACGGTTCTGTGGGTTTAGGTATATCAATTTGATTTTTTTATATCATAAAGATTTCACAAGTTTATTACTATAAATTATGTGTTTAATTGAGTTTGATGACAATTTGAAGTATAAAATCATAGAAAAGTGCAGTATTGTGTGTTTGCATGTAAATACTGGAACTTATTCCAACGTTTCTGTATTTTTGAAACAACTACAGAATCCCACCGAGACTATATATATGTTACTGAAACCTCATGAGTAGTACCGAAACCTTCTGAGGTTTCGGTAAACACACTACCGAGACCATTTTGTATACCGAAACTCATGAAAGGTTTCGGTATATATCGAAACCCACAAGCAACCCACCGAAACCCACTTGAACAATACCGAAACTCAACTCAACCTACCGAAACCTTAAAGGTTTCGGTAATATTGTGAAACCACCGAGACCCAATGTAAATTACAAATGCTTACCGAGACTTATAGAGACATACTGAAACCTTAATTGTTTTAGTAAATACCGAAACCATGAAGGTTTCAGTAAGCTTGAAAGTACCAAAACATGTATGATATATGTACTGAAACCTTGGAAGACATAGAGACTAATTAGTAATTTCATGACATATCGAAACCTTAATTGTTTCGGTAAATACCGAAACAATTCAGCAACCTTTTCTTTCGTTTTCTTTCTTGAATTCGGGTGTATCATGCATGTGTGTGTGTGTGTATTATATACATGTCAGAGTGCTCTGATACGTGTACATATATAAACATAGGTATGAAATGAGATGTGTGTGCATGTGTGTATGTACCATAAGTGATAAAGACATCAAGATATATATATATATATATATATATATATATATATATATATATATATATATATATATAATATAAGGGTTGTGTGCATTGGGTATAAAAGAGCATAAGTGTGATCAAACTTGAAAACATATAAATACATAAAAGTGATCATTTTTATAAATAACTATTAAAACACACTTATAAATGATACAAGGTACAAAATCTATAAACTTTTTAATATTGAAACCAGATATTATAATATAAACATGACAATAGTCACGCATGTCTATGAAAAAGTACATAAAAGTTTATAAGTTATCAGAATCAGATCAATTAAAGTTTAAAAGCTAACGTTCTTGCAAATGATAAATTCTGGACAGGTTCAGATAATTCTGAACAAAGCAATAAATATTTAAAGTTCTTGAGAGTGGGTCAGAGTTTGAAAAGCAAAGCCAAAGTCCAGAAAGTCAAGGATAAAATCCTGAGATAACTCAGGTGGTGGATTTAATCTGCTTGATAAAGACAACAGCTCAGACTAAACCAGTACCAGTGAGTTATAGATATTCAGCTTTGCATGCTAGATTCCAGTTGAGATATATTGTTGATGATAGTTTATTTGACATTCATACATGATCAGTTGGATTGTGACCTGTGCTCACCATGGTTCGGTGATGCCCAGTGGATCATGATAGCTATTTGATTTATCATTCCGCATGATATTGTATTTACAGTTCATTTCAGATATTGCTATGAATTTATTGATATCATGACCATGATGACTTATGCTTTCATTATTGTTTGCACCTTTGACATATTGATTCAACTTAGAATGATTAGCCTTGACAGTCTATTGTCCTAGACCATGCTATTTCACCAGTTCTATTTGAACTTGGTAATGATACTCCGATGTTTCGCCATGTTGATTTACTGGTAGCTA
>JAANYP010000430.1:0-26579 GCA_020465985.1 Centrapalus pauciflorus | reverse complement strand
ATTGATATCGTGTTGCGTGATGTGGGACCTAGACTCTGAGGACTGCCCCGTAAGGGGAGGTCTTCACAGGATGGTATCAGAGCCCATAGTTTGAGTGAATCAAGTATTACGTGAGTAATACTTGGTCTCAAACTGAAGCAATACATATGTATCAATCATCTAGGTGGTTTGAACTGAGATAGGATGTACAGACTGTTAGGATGGGAAAAAAGGGTACATAGATCTAAGTCTATAAACTGATAGTTAAATGATTTTAATTTTCAGTAAAGATGTCAGGATCAGGTGATATTCCCAACAACATGACCCCACAACAAATGTTTGAAATGATGCAACAAATATTAGCTCAACATACTGAACAACAAAATAAGAATATGCAAGAACAGCTTCAGGCTAGAGATGAGGCCGAAGCAAAAAGACGTGCTGACAAAAAGAATAAGAGAAAAGATAAACAAATCCAGAATAATGAATCTGATTCTGATAACTCTACCCCGAATGTCCAAATTGAGCAGCCGAAAGGCTGTAAGTTCAAGGATTTTAAAGCCAGCGGTGCCCTTAACTTCGAGGGTACAGTCAACCCAATTCAGACGATGGATTGGAGAAGCCATACTGAAGAAATCTTCAGAATTTCCGATTGCTTGGAGTCAAAAAGAAAGTGAGTTATGCATCTGCTCTGTTCGTGGGTGCTGCCCGTGCCTGGTGGAAGACCCAGAGAAGTATTTATGGTGAGGAGGTCATCCAGACTCTAGAATGGGACCAGTTTCTTGAAATGTTCAACTCGAAATATTGTCCTGCTGACCAACAAGACAAGATGGAGGTGCAACTGATGCAGTTAACCCAAGGCACTAAGACTGTAGACGAGTATGAGCATGAATTCTCACGGCTCTGTGGATATTCTTCATATCAGGTAGCTACTGAAGAAAGAAAGATGAACCGATTTCGTGGAGGACTTAACCCGAGATATCGACACCCAATGAGCACGATAAAGTATAACTCTTATCTCGAAATGGTTGAAGCGGCAAGGCAGATTGAGAGGGGATATTTAGAGTACGTTGATCAACTCTACGCTCCATCAACGAACCCGACATGTCCTTCTCCTCCAAAGAAGCAAAGATTCGGCAGATTCTTCAAGCCAAATAAATCTCAGACTCAGCAACCCCAGCAGTCTCAACAGTACAGTTCGCCACAGAAAGCTCAAGCTTATTCGCTTACAAATGAACCACGATTATGCAAGAGATGCAGAAAATCGCATATGGAATTGTGTAATCCAGACGGCGTCACGTGTTATTTGTGTAGCAGAATCGGCCATAGTAGAGAAGAGTGCCCCCAACGAGGTCTTGGTTGTGCTAAATGCGGAAAACGTGGACACTTCATGTATCAGTGCCACAGTGGACAACGAGGTCAATCACAGTCATCAGCTGGAGGTTCTACAATGAAAAGCTCAGCTGCAACTCCAACTGTTAGGACCCGCGCCTTCCAAATAACGGCGGAGGAAGCGAAAGAAACCCCGGATGTGGTTACCGGTACGTTTTTACTAAATTCAATACCTGCGCGTGTGTTATTCGATTCCGGTGCAAGCCGTTCATACATCTCGACTACTTTTGCGCAAAGATTATCTAAGTTTCCTTCGAAGCTTCCTGTTATACTTGATATAGAGACAGCCAGTAACAATTACGTTATGGCTGATTCCGTTTACCGAAATTGAACATTACTTGTCAATCACGTTGTGTTCAACCTCGACCTTATCCCGATTCCGTTAAAAGAGTTCGACGTCATCATCGGCATGGACTGGTTAACGAACAACGAGGCTACAATCATCTGCAACCGACGAATCATCCGAATCAAGACTTCAGACGACCGAGTGTTAGAGATCAAAGGCGACAAGCGTAAAGGTGCTCATTGTTTTATATCGGTTGAGAAAGCGCGTAAGTATCTTTCTAAGGGTCGCGAATCCTACTTGTGTTATGTCTCGTCTGAATCCGCCTCTGAAGACCGCAAGAGATTTGTATCTGATATTCCTATCGTCTGTGAGTTCCCAGACGTATTCCCTGACGATATATCTGGAGTGCCACCGGAACGACAAGTTGAATTCGGGATTGACTTAGTTCGTGGCGCGGCTCCCATCGCTAAAGCCCCCTACAGACTTGCTCCTGCAGAAATGCAGGAAATGTCAAAGCAACTGCAAGATCTGTTAGAGAAGGGATTTATCCGACCGAGTTCATCTCCGTGGGGTGCACCTGTCTTATTCGTTAAAAAGAAAGACGGAACTCTCCGAATGTGCATCGACTATCGTGAGTTGAACAAAGTCACAATCAAAAATAAGTATCCTCTGCCCAGACTTGATGATCTATTTGATCAGCTACAAGGAGCCAGCTATTTCTCAAAAAATCGATCTTCGTTCTGGGTATCATCAGTTAAAAGTTAAGGATGAAGATATTCCAAAGACAGCCTTCCGAACAAGATATGGTCATTACGAATTTCTCGTAATGCCTTTCGGTTTAACGAATGCACCAGCGGCGTTCATGGATCTCATGAATCGCGTGTGCAGACCAATGTTGGATAAGTCAGTTATCGTGTTCATAGACGATATCCTGATTTACTCCAAAACAGAGGCTGATCATATTGTTCATTTACGTCAACTGCTAGAGTTATTGAGAAAAGAAAGACTCTATGCAAAATTCTCTAAATGCGAGTTTTGGCTCAGACAGGTAAAAACCTTACATTATCTTGAACTATTTCTTAAAGTGTTAGTTGATTCAAACAAAACTTGAAATTCTACTCTGAATTCTTTATAGATCCAATTCCTTGGCCATGTTGTGTCTGGTGAAGGCATCTCAGTCGATCCTTCCAAAGTCGAGGCCGTTCAAAAATGGCAAACGCCTCGCAATGCCTCCGAAATCAGAAGTTTCCTTGGATTGGCTGGTTACTACCGGCGATTCATTAAGGACTTCTCGAAGATTGCTGTGCCACTTACGATGCTAACACGAAATAATACACCTTTCTTATGGGCTGATAAACAGCAAGAGGCATTTGAAACTTTGAAGCAGAAACTCATTCAAGCGCCAATCCTAGCCTTACAAGAGGGCAATGATGACTTCGTCATTTATAGCGATGCATCTGGTACAGGTTTAGGTTGTGTCCTCATGTAAAGGGGAAAAGTCATTGACTACGCTTCAAGACAATTGAAGGATTACGAGAAAAGTGCACCAACTCATGATCTTGAGTTGGCTGCTGTTACCTTTGCATTCAAAATTTGGCGACATTATCTCTATGGGACTCGGTGTCAGCTTTACACCGACCATAAAAGCCTCAAACATCTCTTTACTCAAAAGGATCTGAATATGAAACAGCGTCGGTCCCTGGAGCTTATCAAGGACTATGATTGCGAGATCCTATATCATCCCGGCAAAGCCAATGTGGTCGCGGATGCATTGAGTAGAAAAGTCTATCCGGAGAAGTGTTGCTATGCCCTGACTCCGACTGTATTCTCTTCTGATCTCATCGAAGACATTAAATTTGCTCAAGCTGAAGCATTGAAATAAGAAAACATCTGTTCTGAAAATCTCAAAGGGCAACTTCAATTTCTGTCTATGAATCATTTGGGACTTCAATGTCTCAAGGGAAACCGAATCTGGATTCCTAAATATGGTTCTATTCGCAACACTCTTCTATCTGAAGCCCATCAGTCCAAGTTATCCATTCATCCTGGCAGCTCAAAGATGTATTTCGATCTGAAAGCTGATTATTGGTGGCCAGGAATGAAGAAAGACATCGATCAATTCGTTGAAAGCTGCATAGTATGTCAAATGGTTAAGGCAGAACACCAGAAGCCCTTCGGGGATATGCAACCATTGCCAATTCCTGAGTGGAAGTGGGAGCATATAACCATGGACTTTGTCACGAAATTGCCAAAGACCAAGAGACAACACGACTCCATCTGGGTAGTCGTGGATCGATTAACGAAGTCAGCACATTTCATACCGATGAATGAGACATACTCACTTGATAGATTGGCACAGATGTATATCACCGAGGTTATTTCACGTCACGGTGTGCCAAAATCTATCGTCTCTGATCGTGATAGTTGTTTCACTTCGAGATTTTGGAAAGCGCTGCAAGAAGGGATGGGTACTCGAATCTCAATGAGTACAGCTTATCACCCTAATGCAGATGGCCAAAGTGAACGCACTATCCTAACTTTGGAAGACATGCTCTGTGCCTGCAATCTCGATCTGGGTGGTAACTGGGATGATCACTTACCTTTGGTCGAATTCTCATACAACAACAGTTATCATTCCACGATTAAGATGGCTCCTTTTGAAGCTTTATATGGACGAAAGTGCAGAACTCCCACATGTTGGCGCGAAACAGGTGAATCGCCTTTAGCAGGTCCTGCCCTTCTACAGTTGACTCATGAGAAGATTCAACTTGTCAGAAGGAACATTCTTGAAGCTCAAAGCAGGCAGAAGTCATATTACGACAATTGGCATAGATCAATAAGTTTTGCGGTTAATGATTGGGTGATGCTGAAAGTATCTCCAATGAAGAATGTGGTCCGGTTCATAAAGAGGTACAAGCTAGCTCCGAGATTTATTGGCCCGATCAAGATAGTTGAAAAGGTAGGGAACCAATCTTACCGTCTTGAACTGCCAACTGACTTAGCGGGAATACATCCTGTATTCCATGTTAGTCATCTACGAAAGAGCTTAGCCGACGAAAGAGAAGTGCAGATACCACATGTTAATCTGCAAATTGATGAAAAGCTTCGAGTGGTTGAAGAGCCGGAATGTATTCTGGACTCTAAGACCAAAAAGCTTCGAAATAAAGAAATACAGATGGTGCTTGTTCAATGGAAACACCACAAGGGTTCGCATCAGTCTTGGGAATCAAAGATGTCATGAAAGCTACCTATCCAAGTCTATTCGAACATAGCTAACTTCAAGGACGAAGTTTGTGCGTGGTGGAGCCCGATCTGTAACAACCTAGCTTTTGACTTAACTTTAATTTCTGTTTTGATTCAATAATGTAATTTTATTACATTATTTATATTGTAATTCTAATTAGGTAATGAAAATATTTAATTAAGATAAGTTACATTAGAAATGATAAATATGAAGATAAGTTATTTAATTAAAAAAGAATTAGATGTTGAGGGATCAAAAGTGACAATTTCATAAAGTTGAAAATAAAAAAAGACATAAAGTCTTTTAATTCCTCATTATCACACAATTAAGAAATCATACTCTCTCTCTTCCCTCTCTCACTAACCTACGGCTAACCTCAAGAAAACAACATAAACTCCATAAATGTGCAAATTAATTGAAGATTGATCAAAGGAGAAGCTATAATTATCAACAAAGATAATCAAACTACAAAGCTTTTGAGGTAATAACTACTTTAATTTTGAAATATATGTATGTGTGGTTCGGTTTTGTGTAAAACCGAAACCAAGAATTTAAAACATGAAATTTGTAGTGCATGTATGAATTTTTAATAGATTATCATGAATCTAAGTTAATAGAAGTCATAGAAACACAAATAGTGGGTTGGATCATTCAAATAAAGAAGTTATATGTATTTTTTGTAAAATTAGTGTTCTTGACAAAAATAGCACAATTTGGATGATCTTGATCGAATTATAATGTTATTGATAGGGAAAATTGTATAAAATCAACCCAATAATGATAATATAACTATATATTAAGTTGCATGTTGATAAATATGAATTTTGTGAATTTTTGATAAAAATCCGTATGAATATATATTAGAACATGAAGAACAAACCTGGGAAAATTTGCAAGACATGGATCCGAATTCGGTTACGACCGAATTCGGATGTGGTGCCAATTCGGATCCCATTTCGTACCAATTTCGGATGTAGTCTATCCCGGATGATGAATTAATTTCGGATCCATCTCGGATATAAGCTGATCCGAATTCGGATAGGTCTTAAATTCGGAGAGTGCCAAATTCGGATGGTCTGTTCGATTGGTCCTAATCCGGGGTGCCTGATCCGGATCCGGATGGTCTGAATTCGGATAATCCGAATCCGGATGGCCATTTTTTTTACATAATTTAAATAAAAACAAATAAATGATTATAAAGATTAAAGATCGATAAATCAACATGATTATATATATATATATATATATATATATATATATATATATATATATATATATATATATATACACATACATATAAATTTGTTGATCTTTTGAGAATCTAAAGAAACAAACAAAATAATCGATGAGTTAATTGTCATCAGAATCAGATTAAATAAAGATTTAAAAGCTTAAAGATAATGATATGATATGATAAATTCTGGACATGTTCAGATAAATCTGAACAAAGAATTAGAGATTGAAAGATAATGAAAGTGGGTCAATGATTAGAAAAGAAAAGCAAGAGATCAGATAGATCATGATTAAAGATAAATCCTGAGATAACTCAGGTGGTGGATTATAAATCTGCTTGATAAAGACTACAAAACCGGTGAGTTATAAATATTCAGTTTTGCATGCTAGACTTCCGGTTGAGATATATTGTTGATGGTAGATTTTTTTGACATTCATGAATGCTCAGCTGGATTGTGACATGTGCACACCATGGTTCGGTGATGCCCTGTGGATCATGATAGCTATTTGACTTATCATTTCGCATGACATTGTACTTAATATTCATTTCAGATATTACTATGGGTTTATTGCTATCATGACCTTGATAACTTATGCTTTCATTATTACTCGCATCTTTGACATATTGATTCGGCTTAGCATGATTAGCCTTGTCGGTCTATTGTTCTAGACCATGCTACTTCACCAGTTCTATTAAACTTGGTATAGACCCTCCGATGTTCCCGCATGAAGACCGCTGGTAGCTAGCCCATCATAAGTGGATAGCTTACACTAAAAGCGTGAGCGTGGGCTGAATATCATCCAATTCTATGAATTCTATATCTCAATCATCAGTGGCTGTAGCGGCAGTCCAGACATATCACGCTTTGACCCATGATCCGCTTGACTAATGCATGTAATCTGAAAATCTATATTCTCACTAAGGTTTGCTTACAGTTGCTGTTTACAGTTTTTACAGGAAAAGACAAAGGGAAGTCACCTGCCGGACCTAGTTCTTAGGTCTTACAAGATCAAGATTGAAGTTTTCTATAGACCACTACTCAACAAACCCTTCGATACTGATTGGCGGATGATAATTGTGGTGGTCTGGGTAGATTTGAATTGAATGTATGATGACATGAATTAGAATAGTCTTGTGCCCTTTATAAGTTTAATTTGAAAACTGTAATCTGTACTAAAAATTGTATAAAACTTATCCTAATGTTTGTACTTGTAATCTGAAATTCCGCAACTTAAATTACTCTATCTTAGTTATGATTGATATTGTGTTACATGATGTGGGACCTAGACTCTGAGGACTGCCCCGTAAGGGGAGGTCTTCACACTTTAGTTTATTAAAAGCATTTAAATTGTAAACAACTAACAGATTTATTAACAATGCAAGGAAAGATAACCATTTACGGAGTCACTACGGCATAAGTTATTACCCACTCAAATTTTATGCAACAATCACATAGACATAATTAATTGCGCGGTTAAATTAATCATAATTGTTTTAATCAATAACTCTCGGCATAGCGCATGCAACGTTCATTACTTGTCTTAATCCATAACCTAATGGACTCGGCACAAATAATAACATTACTATCAATTATCTTGCTTTTACCAATTAAAACTCATAATCATAACCATAACTGAATGCTTATCACTTGCATTACACAATAATATTTCAATCAACATCAAATACATCAAAACATAAATTGAAATTCGATAAAGTAGAACTTAGCCGTAGATCCTCCGCAAACGGCTATGGTGTTTAGCCGAGTATGCTCTTCACCGTGAATGATTGGAGACATCGTCATAGGCTTGCAAACTCCGCCTTCGTACTTGAATCATGAATCCACTCTGGTATGGCTTCGCAACTTCTTTCAACACATTCAGGACTTCAAAAGCGAACGAGATCATTCCCTATTTATAGAGGACGAGTGAGCTAGGGTTTTTGGACTCAGAAAAGCGGCCGGAGGGTTTTTACGCCGCACAAGCGTACCCCGTCCGTAGCCCTGCGCCCCCCTGCGCCCTGGGGTACGGCCAACCTACACTGGGGGTACGCTGGAACTGTTTTCTAGCTCTAAAAAGTTTAGTTTTGCAGTGTAGGGTGCGCGCAGGTCTGCGCCCCCACCGGCTCGGTTCACACTGAATTTTCTCGAGCTGTTATCTATTGACTTCTTGAACCTGAAACACAAATTTGGAGTAATAATATGGAAGTTACGAAGCATCAGTGCTTAAAATGATCTTAAAGAGATACCAAATATCAAACCTCCCTAACTTAACTCTTGGTCGTCCCCGAGCAAGCCTTAGAATCAGAACTAACTATGTACCGACTGTATTAGCAGTGTGTTCAATTAATCTACGTTAAGTCAGCCTTCGTAATAATGTATTAAAATTTTGAATGTAAGCTAAAGAACATTTTCAGTTGAAACACATTTTTCTCTAAGTAATTATAATGTATCTCACTTTTGGAAATTACCCTTTTAGCTCAAGGTTACAAGCTTAAAACACGTGGGTCTTTTGACTATCTTTTCCCTCTATGCATGTATACCATAAGATATTACTTTTAATTACCATTCTTTTATCTCTTTTTTTCTTTTTTAACTCAAATTAACCATAGCTTTCTAGTTGGTCCATGTAGCAAGATTTAGGTAAATCACTCCCAAACCAGACGATATTAGGGGATTAGGCATGAATGGTACCCCAAAGGACTTAATTTCTCGAACCAACTAGGCTGTACTTGAATCATTTTGAGGCTAAAACATGATTAAACTCTCCCCCTTATTGCATGAGTTTTTCAAAATCTTTCGACACATTATTTTCATTTAAGCATAAATGTACCTTAACTTACTTGAACTCAACTTACATTAAAATGTTAATTATTATTACGACTCTTAACGCAATTCTAGAATTTCTTACTAACATCACTAATTCTAGGTACATTTTTTTTCTATGTATCATCATTTTCCACGGCCTGATCGGAAAACAAGAACCATTGGGATAAATTCAAAAGACTGCATTGACACTAAGCATTCACATTTAACAGGACTCGACAATTAAAAATAAAACACACTCAATTACTGAAAAAATTGCAAAATTAAAATTTCTAACCCAAACAAGTAAACCTAAATATGATAAATGTGAAGAGCAATGAACGATTATACATGATCACTAGTAAGGAGGAGGAGGACAAAAATCTACCAGCGTGAAAATCCTCGTGATGTCGAACCGCTCTCACTATACCCAGTTCTGTTGTTCATGACATGTCGTAGCTCTCTGCTTAGGTGGTCAAATTTTAGTCTAATAATAATTATTATTATTATTATTATGGAGGCTCGTTAGATCATATTAAACATTTCATAGAACCTACCCTCCCCAACTTAGATCATTGTGACGTCCTCGTCACATAAACACACTTATAACGAGCAGACAATGAACACACTCACATTCTTAATAAAAAACTTTTCTTATTTGGAAAGATGAAACTACAGTAAAAAAAATTAACATTAATTAAACTAGCACACTTGCATATATAAAAATAAACTTAAGTCTGGGAACAACTAAAATTGGGTTGGAAATCCTCCCCAACTTAGTTTGTGACACTACATTTAACTAAAATAAAGAAATAATTAAAGTAATTCGTCTTTTCGTAGGGAATCCAGAAACACACCCACAAAGTTCTCTGGGTTGCCTCCCAGGAAGCGCTAAGTTTTACGTCTTCAGCCAGACGTACTGCTCCTATACTAGTCTAAGTATGTTTTGGATCTTTTAACATGGATTAGCTCAGAGACCAGCATATTATTTGTTATCTATTTAACTGGTGTCTAATGGAAACCATCGTATTTTGAAAATCGACAATAATTTTTAATCAGGGAAGGAGTCCTTGATGTGATCAGTTAAGTCTATTGGACAAATTGGGATCCTAGACAGGTGGTCGGCAACAACATTCTCAGTCTAACCTACTGCCTCTTTATATTTTACTAACACTTGCTGTAGAGCTTTTTCTTGTTCCTTAGTCAGATATGATGAAATAATCACAGGAAGAGTGTCATTCTTACCTAAGAAGGCATATTTCAAATGAACTGGCAAGGCTTTTAACTCTAGAACTGGTGGGTGTTCAATCGAAGGCCTTACAGATTGAGGCAAATCAGTTGGTAATTCCTCAGTCTTATGGGTCCATGGTTGTTTCTTAGGTTTCAGTGTGGATTTCATGACTGCCTCAAGTTCATTGCATTTCTCAGTGTTCATTATGGCAATGTCCTTCTCAGCAAAGAATAAATCTGTGTGGTCCTTGGCATGGATTAATGAACCATGATGCTTAAGCTCATCCACCACATCTATCATGTAACATTCTGAATCGATTGAAGCAACAGCGTAAGCATTGAATACATTTAATCGTAGCTTGCGATTCCTAAAGGCAATATCTACAGCCCCCGTTCTACAATTGATTTGAGCATTTATAGTGGCTAAGAACGGTCTACCTAAGATAATGGCTGGTTGATTCTCTCCAAATGAACTCTCAGTATCTAAGACTAGGAACTCGACCGGATAGTAAAAGTCTTCTACTTTTACTATAACATCCGATAAGATATCCCTTGGATATTTCGTTGACCGATCTGCCAATTGTATAATAATGTCTGTGGTTTGTAACTGGCCCAGATCATGTTTGGCAAACAAATTCCCAGGAAAATGTTTACACTGGCTCCAAGGTCGAGTAGTGCCTTCTTAATTTGCACATTGCCAATTGTCACTCGAATCAACGGTGATCCAGGATCTTTCAGCTTTGGTGGCAAGGAATTAGAGATCACTGCACTCACTTGCTCAGTTAAATTGATCTGCTTGAGAAGCGAGACCTTAAACTTCTTTTTCTGCATGCATAGATCTTTTAAAAATTTGGCATAAGAGGGTATTTTCTTAATAGCCTTGACCAATGGGATATTGATCTTGACTTGGTTAAATAAATCCCACAAGTCCTCGGGTTGTGGACCTCTCTTACCATACAGAGACGATTTGGATTTTCTAGAGCAGCGGGGTAAGGAGGAGGAGCTGTGGTGTCCTGATCCTTAACCGCCTCCCCAACTTTGGGAGTTGGGATATCTGCCTTAATTGGTTCCTTGAAAGTAACTTTCTTAGAACCTTCCTTCTTTTTAGGATCCTATGTCTCTTCGTACACAAACTCAGCGTCGGTGTCTTCTTCTACATCTTGTTCCTTTGGCATTTCGATCTTATTATCTACCTTTCTACCACTTCTCAAAGTAGTCACCTTAGATACTTCGTTCACTTCATGCTTCTTATCTTTGCCATGTGCTTGCGAAGGGTTGAGAACAGTGTTACTTGGAATCTTCCCCTCCTCTCGTCTTGTGAGCGATTCGACTATCTGACCCATTTGGTGACTCAACATCTCGTTTAAAGCTGATTGTTGCTTCATGAATTCCGCGAACTCCGAAAATTGTGAAGAACTCGTATTCGTCTTCATATGAAAGTGATGTTGATCACGTTGGTTCGGAAGTAATATCGCTCATCCTTAGCAGCAGAGTTGGAACCATATTGATATTATTTTCGTGGTGGTTCATACATTGGTTTAGATTGATGATCGGTAGGCTGGTCATTTTTACATCGAAAATTAGGATGATTTCTCCATCCCGGATTATAGTTTTCTGAAAGTGGGTTATCCCTCTCCTGATGCGCTCTAAAACCATATACTTCGTTCGCATATTCTTTAGTGGGTTACACCCGAGGACATGCTTCAGAATGATGAGATGGATCTCTGCATATTACGCAGTTAATTGATGCAGTGGGGTTTTGGCTAAAACCCTTATCAACTGATCTATCTTCTTTCTGAGTTCTAAGATTTCACTTTTTACTTCAAGTTTCCAGGCATTGTCTATACCCATTACCTGAACTCCGATATTGTTCTCTAAACCGGCTTGAACTTTGAGACCTTTACTAAGTTGATTCAGTAATTCCCAAGCCTCATCATCTTCTTTAGCTAAGAATGTGCCACCAGTAGCGTCAGTGATCATGTTCCGGCTTTCTTAACTTACACCATCAAAGAAAGTTTTGACGAGTATCCATTTTGGTACTTCATCATGTGGACAAGCTCTTAGCAATTCGTTCATCCGATCCAATGCCTCGTAAAATTGTTCACCGGGTTTTTTTTAAACCGGTAATCTCTTTTCGTTTCTCGGCGATTTTACTTATGGGGTAAAACTCAATGAGAAATTGACGCTTCATTTGATCCCAGGTTGTGATGCTATTGGTGGGTAGCGACACAAAAAAAATTTTAGCTTTCTCTTTTAATGAAAAAGGGAATAAAAGAAGTTTTAAACTATCGGTGGTTATACCTCTAATATGATTAGCTTTGCAAATAGCCGTGAATTCAGCTATATGCTCATAGGGTTCCTCACTGGGCATTCCTCTAAAGATAGGAAGAACTTGGAATAACTGAGATCGAACTTCGGGTTCGTTCTCATTTTCCGGATATCGAATAGGTGAATGGTCGGACACATCACCAGGGCGATAATGTGACTCGACAGTCCTTTTTAATGATTCACCCGTTTCGAAAATTAAAGGCTATAGTATTTCGGCTTCGAGATTTCTCGCTGGATTTGACTCCTCGAAAGTTGAAACTTCCTCCTCTTGATTATTTTCGTCCTCCGCGCACCTTAGATTACTCTTGATTTTCAGTACTTAGTTAACTAATTATTATTATTTTTATTTTATTTTATTATTTTATTATTTATTATTATATATATTTTTTTATTAGTAAAAGTAGAGTGGCTACAGTTACCTTTTTTGGGTTTTATGATTTTTAGTTGATTTTAATAATAAGAAATGAAAATACAAAAATAACTAAAAATAAAGTACTAACCTAAACTAAGGCAAAACTAACTTACTAGCCCTAACAAGCGCTTACCCCTCCCCGGCAACGACATCAAAATCTGACGAGCCGTCGTTGTGGCCCATAGATATAACCTTAAATCTAACTATTTAGCTCAGAGAAGTAAGGGTTGAATCCGCAGGGAGTGCATATGTAATTGGGTTAATTAGCTAGTTTTTTTTAGTTTATTAAAAGCGTTTAAATTGTAAAATGATTGAATTGTTTGGAATAATATTTACGTCTAAATTATAACTAAATTAATGGCAAACAACTAACAGAAATGAAAATACGAAAATAACTAAAAATAAAGTAATAACCTAAACTAAGGCAAAACTAACTTACTAGCCCTAACAAGCGCTTACCGCTCCCCGGCAACGGCGCCAAAATCTAACGAGACGTCGTCGTGGCCCGTAGAAATAACCTTAAATGTAACTATTTAGCTTAAAGAAGCTAGGGTCGAATCCGCAGGGAGTGCGTATGTAATTAGGGTTAATTAGCTAGTTTCTTAAGTTTATTAAAAATGTTTAAATTGTAAAATGATTGAATTGTTTGGAGTAATGATTACGTCTAAATTATAACTAAATTAATGGCAAACAACTAACGGATTGATTAACAAAGCAAGGAAAAATAACCATGTACGGAATCACTACGGCATAAGTTATTATCCACTCAAATTTCATGCAACAATCACATAGACATAATTAATTGCGCGGTTAAATTAATCATAATTGTTTTAATCAATAACTGTCGACATAGCGCATGCAAAGTTCATTACTTGTCTTAATCCCTAAGATAATGGACTCAGCACAAATAATAACACTACTATTAACTATCTTGATTTTACCAATTAAAACTCATAATCATAACCATAACCGAATGCTTATCATTTGCACACATAATACTTCAATCAACATCAAATACATCAAAACATAAATTGAAATTCGATAAAGTAAAACTTAGCCGTAGATCATCCGCAAATGGCTATGGTGTTTAGCCCCTCATCGTATGCTCTTCACCGTGAATGATTGGAGACATCGTCATAGGCTTGCAAACACCGACTTTGTACTTGAATCGTGAATCCACTCCGGTAGGGCTTCGCCACTTATTTCAACACTTTCGTGACTTTAAAGACGTACGAAATCGTTCCTTATTTATAGAGGACGAGTGAGCTAAGGTTATTGGACTCAGAAAAACGGCCTGAGGGTTTTTACGTCGCACAAGTGTAGCACGGGCGTAGCCCTGCACCCTCCATGCGCCCGGGATACGACCAACCTACGCTGGGGGTACGCTAGAACTGTTTTATAGCTCTAAAAAGTTCTGTTTTGCAGCGTATGGTGGAGCAGGTCTGCGCCCCACCGGCTCGGTTCGCACTGAATTTTCTCGAGTTGCATTCTTTTGACGTCTTGAACCTGAAACATAAATTTGGAGTACTAATATGGAATTTACGAAGCATCGGTGCTTAAAATGAGCTTAAAACGATACCAAAACACATAAAATTATTGTCCTATCAACGGTATTGAACATGTTCGATCGTGGTTTATGGAGTCTCATCATTGCACATGTTGAGTGGGTGTAAGAAATGATATTAACTGAAATAGAGATTTTCATGGGATACACAGAATCTTTGATTCTAATTTAAAATTTTCAATAGCATTTTTACCCCCAACATTAATAAATGTGGGAAAGAATTTTAAGCAAATTTTATATTATATTTTAATGATATTAATGATAAATG
This sequence comes from Centrapalus pauciflorus, assembly GCA_020465985.1. NCBI lineage: Eukaryota > Viridiplantae > Streptophyta > Magnoliopsida > Asterales > Asteraceae > Centrapalus > Centrapalus pauciflorus. Next base: position 11,842 of record JAANYP010000430.1, on the reverse strand, counting down.
ATTGGTTATAAATGGTTCCCCGGTGCCCCTGTCTAACATGGTACTTCATTGATCTTGAATCTGTAAATATATATATATATATATATATATATATATATATATATATATATATATACATATATATAGATTGAGGTTCGATTGAGAACTTTTGTGCATCGAGGCACCATTGAGAACTTTTGTGCATCGAACTATCCACCAAGGGTGCACAAAGGGCATTTAGGGGATATTAAATGTATGAAAATCATTTTTGAATTTAAATGTTTTTAAGATAATTAATCCATTAACTTCTTTCCTAAAATCACTCCCTCTTTCTCTCTATCTCTCTCTCTCCTCTCTCTTAGCCCCTCTTGATTTTGAAAGAGATGAACGATATGCATGATTTATATTTGTATGAACGATTTATGTTTGTATTATGATGTATTTTGATTTTGGAAGAGATGAACGATATGCATGATTTATTTTAGGAAGAGATGAACGATATGCATGATTTATTTTTGGAAGAGATGAACGATATGCATGAAGAGATGAACGATATGCATGTATTTTGATGTATTTTGAATTTGTATTATTTTTGTTAATTTTGGAAGTGTAATAATTAAATAAGGATTGCATAATTCCTGTTTTACCCCTCCACGAATTTCATTATGTGCACTTGATGCATAAAACTTTCTATTTAATTACCCTTTTGCTATTTGATCTAACACACATTCTTTTCATCCAAGGGCCAGTGGAGGTTCTTTTGTGCCTCGATGCACAAAAGTTCTCAATGGAACCTCCCTATATATATATATATATATATATATATATATATATATATATATATATATATATATATATATATCTGTGTGTGTGTGTGTGTGTATAAGGTTGGCTAGATGTCGTGTATGAGTAGTATGGATGGGATAGGATTAGGTAAGGTGGGTTAAAAGTGTGGTTGGGATATGATATGACAGGATGATATTAGATGGGTGTGTGGAATGTAAGGACAATAAGGGATGCAATTGGTTTGGTAGGTGATTAGATCGGTGGTAGAGGTACAGTATTGTATGGTATGATGAGTATATAAGGACGGGAAGGGATGTGGTAACTTTGATGGGTAAGTAGATTAGTGGTAGGATAATGTGGGTGGGATGGGTTGGATAGAATAGTGTGGTAGTAATATAAGGGTGGAAGAGATGCGGTAAGTTTGATGGATGGGTAGATTGGTGGTAAGGTGGTTGGGTATTGGTGGGCGATGTTCGCGGATTTGACAATCAAAAATGAAGAAATGAAGAAAGTCTATGTTATACAAAATACCACCGGGAGCGTACTAGTCATAGATAGGAAACGGGATACCGATACTAATCCGTTTGCTAATATCTAGCCACTTTAGAAGATAAAACGATGGATTACCTAGAAACTGCACTAAATTAAACTACAAAATGCATGAATGCACCTAAGATAAAAATTAAACTAAGGCGCTTAAACTAAAATGAGAGATGAATAAAGATTTTAAAGCATTAAATTAACAAAGCAAATAAAAAAGATAAAGATCAATTAATAAAAGTAACACTCATTTGGAATTGTTCTTTAGGATTTATGAAGAGGAACCAAGTGATTAAACACTTAGGATGTTTTAGTTGAAAACAATAAACAAATTAGAACTAAATCTAACCGTTTTAACATTTAAAGCACAAATGTATGTTAATCAAGTGTGTACAAGACAATTAATGAACACATCCAACTAATTTAAGCAATTAAGTGTGGAGTTCTCCGGTGTTCCTCAACCCTATAACACTAGCTTTTAAAACCAAAACTTTATACATTTCAAGCACTCAGAATCGGTTTCAAACATTCATTTAATCAAACAAACACCAAATCATATATATGGAACTTAAGGATCAAACTAACCCTATGATCACAATAATGCTAAGGATCAATTTCATGCAATAATTTCACAATTTATCAACTAACTACCATTTCATAATCACAATAATGCAATAAATAACAACTAACTAACAAATCACACAAATATGATGAAGTTTGTAAAAATCAGCATTTAATTTTATTTCTCATGAGCACAATAGTGCTAAAAAATCAAACTTAAACACTGATGTTAATTCCAATTAATAAACTAAAGCATACACAACTGAGACATACAATTTTCCAACTAAAACATCAAAATCTCTTCATAATTCCATCAAGAAATAAAATCCAAGTGGTGCTAACGAAACTACTCTCTAATCATGCTAACAACAATAAAATAAACAAAATCTAAACAAAACCATATTAGAAAGTTTAAAGGAAAGATTGTACCAAAACCGTAGGTAAAATGACGAATTTGAAGAAAAAATCTTAACCGAATGCTTCAGTCACCAAGGAAAGCTGAATGCTTTAGCAAATCTAACCCTAACTATGCTAGAAATACGAAATCCCTAATTACACCTACTAGTCACACCTTAAAGTGTGTGAAAAAGGTGAGTACATTAAGAAAAATATGATGTTGCCCTAAAATGACTCGTTGTTGTCTTTTTAATCATATTGGATGTGTCGTGATGACGACAAAATCGTGGTTACGAGGCTGAGTCTTGGTCATGACAAAAGTTGTGGTCACGAGTTGTCTGGCTAAGGTATATTCATTTCAGCTTCAGGGGAGGTCGGCTAAGTCCATGCATTCATCGTTTCCGCTTCATTTTCCATCCTTTTGGCAACATGACGACTTCCACCAACGAAATATAAATATGAAGCAAATCAATACCATTTCCACATATATTGAAGCTAAGACCGCCAAAATATAAGACAAAATGATATGAAAAATATATCAAATGATATCACATCAGTGGGGTAGGGTTGGATCGGTGAGTGGGGTAGGGTAGTGTGGGTGTAATATAAGGAGAGTAAATTACAGAATTGGTCTCTGTGGTTTGTTCAAAATTATGAAAACGGTCCTTTAACTTTCAAAGTTGCAGTGGCGGTCCCTCAAACCACTTTTTACTTGCAGAATTGGTCCTTCTGTTTCTAAACTTTTTAAAAATGACGATTTTGCCCTTCTTTCAATTACAAGTTTGGTAATTTCAATTTTGGTCCCTATTCTTAATTTTTCGTTTTTGGTTTTAAATTTGAAATATTAAATTAACAAATTATGATTTGATTCATTATTAATTATATTATTATTATTCTCATTAAAATTATTTTTTATTAATTATACCTATTTATTTTGTAAAATAAATCTATATTTCTGTACTAAAAAATATTTTAATTTATATACTTAATTAGTTAAGTTATGCATCTTTTTATACATTCAATTTATTTATTAAAGTTGTATTTATTTATATTTTATTGGTTAAACTATATGTATAATTTATTATTTATACTTTTCCATCAAACTATTTCATTACGTTGAATTTATGTAAATTTTGATTTAAATTTACTAATTCATTATGTTTTGATTTAAGTTTACAAATAGTTTGTTACGCTAATATGTTTTTATTTAAATTTATTATTTTATTTTGTTTGAATTTAAATGTTTTGTTATGCCACTACGTTTGGATTTATATTTATTGTTTTATTTGTTTGGTTTTAAAAAAAATGTCTTAAAAGTTATAGAATTACTAATATATATTAAAAATAAATAATTTTACAAATAAAAATAAATAAAAAAATAATATATTTTTTTATTTAAAAATATAGATAAGTATATATAAGATATAATTTGAATATAGACTTAAATCTTATCTATTTATTAATATTTAGATATGTAAGAAATACTATATTGTATTTATATATTATATTTATTAATGTTTATAGATATTAAAAATAATGAATTATATTTATATTTTAGTTTATTTTAGTAAAATAATATATTTCGTTACGTTAATACGTTTTGATTTAAATTAGTATTTTATTTTTAATATTTTGTTATGTTAATACGTTTTGATTTCAATATAGTAATTTAATCTTTTTGATTTACAAGTTTATACATTAATATGTTTTATTCGTTTTCACTTAAATATTTTAATTTTCACTTGAGTACTAACGTAGCAAAATTTTAAATCAAAACAAATAAAATAATAAATTGAAATCAAAACATACTCACATAATAAAATATTTAAATCCAAAAAAATAAATAATAAATTTAAATAAAAACATAATAGCGTAACAATATATTTAAATCAAAAATAATAAATTAGCAAACTTAAAACAAAACGTAATGAATTAGTAAATTTAAATCAAAATTTACACAAATTCAAAATTTATTAAAGTAATGAAATAGTTTGATGAATAAGTATAAATAATAAAATTATACAAATAGTTTAACCAATGAAATATAAATAAATAAAAATTAATATTTCAAATTTAAAACCAAAATTGAAAAATTAAGAAAAGAGACCAAAATTGAAATTACCAAACTTGTAATTGAAAAAGGGCAAAATTATCATTTTTAAAATTTTAGAAATTGAAGGACCAATTCTGCAAGTAAAAAGTGTTTTGAGTGACCGCCACTGCAACTTTGAAAGTTGAGGGACTGTTTCCATAATTTTAAACAAATCACAGGGACGAATTATGTAATTTACTCAATATAATGATGAGAAGAGATGTATAAAGTTTGGTGGGATTGATGAATTGGTTGTAGAGTAGGATGGGTTGAGTGGGTGGGGTGGGTATGTAGGATAGGACAGGGTGGTAGATGGGTTAGATACTTAGATTAGATTGGGTTGGGTCAACATGATATGTATGAGTCAACATAGAATACATGTCATAAAAATAAAATGTTTATTCCTTAATAACGCCTATGGAAAACACATTCCTTTATACTGTTTTCTCCAATCTATACATAGAATTTGTCGTTTGAGAATATGATACATACCTCATTCCATAATTTTGAACATATTATATATATATACATTTACCATATCCAGTAGGCCAATGGCCTTTTTTTCTTTTTTTTCTTTTTTTTTTTTAATTTCAATTTTTCATAACAAACCTCCATCTTAGCGTTATCTTTTATTTAGACCTTTTAATTTAATAAATTTTTGTTTACTCCTATTTTAACATTTATTATAACAAAATTTTATTACACACTTAATATTATGATTTTAGTTATACTTATGTTTGTATTATATATATTACCATATCTGCTACGCCAATGACGTTTTTTTTTATTTCAATATTTTATAACACACCCTTATTTTAGCGTTATCTTTATTTAGACATTTTATTTTAATAAACTTTTGTTTACTCTTATTTTAACATTCATTATTAAAATATTTTATTACACACACATATTAGCTACGCCAATGGCGTTTTTTCTTTCTTTTTTTTTTTTTAATTTCAATTTTTCATAACACGCACTGTCTTAGCGTTATCTTTTATTTGACCATTTTATTTTAATAATTTTTTTTACTCCTATTTTAACATTTATTATTACAATATTTTATTACATACTTATTTAATATTATTATTTAAATTATACTTATATTTGTAGTATATATATTACCATATCGGCTACGCCAATGGCGTTTTTTTTATTTCAGTTTTTCGTAACACACCATTATCATAGCGTTATCTTTTATTTAGCCCTTTTATTTTAACAAAATTTTGTTTTTATACCTGTTTTAACAATTATTATTACAATATTTTATTACACACTTAATATTATGATTTTAATTATACGTATGTTTGTAGTTATGTTTAATTGTATGAAAAAGACTTTATTATTCAAATGCATGGAGTAAGCCAATGACATTTTTTCGTTCTTTTTTTGTTATAAATTTAATTCTTTCATAACACGTCATTATCTTAACATTATCTTTTATTTAGCCCTTTTATTTTAATAAGATTTTGTTTAGTTCTATTTTAACATTTATTATTACGACATTTTCTTACACACTTAAAATTATGATTTTAATTATACTTATGTTTGGAGTTGTCTTTTAAAACTATCATGTTATGTTTAATTGTATGAAAATACTTTATAATTCAAATGCACGATACAAAATTTAATGAAATTGCTTTATAATTTAAATGTTACTATTTAATGTTTAGATTTTTTAATTAAATATGATAATTTATAACATTGAACACTACCATTATACTGTTGACCAACCATAATCAATGTATTAAAGACATTATCGTTATAAATTTATTTGATTTGATCGTAAAACCAACAAATTAAATTGACGATTAAATCTAATCAATGTAATTTTAACATTGCAAAATCTAGAAATCAATGATAATAAACAACTAACAGTATCATTTGTCTTGCTTCTTGAATCTATATCAGCTTTCCAATTTCACTCTTCGATTCTGATCAGCAACAGCCATTACATTTTCCCCATCAGCAAAGTATCCCCTATTACACCCCTCTTCATGAAAAGGAAGCCTTTCGACTGCAACCGAACGATAATGCATTTCGAACCCAAACAACTTCCAACATGCTTCAGAAGCGGATATGTAACGACAATTTAGATACGCTTCAATTTCATTATCAGCATGCACAAGGGATTGGAAAGGTGTTCGATTACTCTGTCCTTCAACAACCACAGTCGCACGATCAGGTCCTTTATTAAGATAGTTAATAAGGTATTTGACCAACGTGCCATGGCTACACCATTCAACATTGATATGACAACCATATTTGACAACCAAATCAACGTTATGTGGAACGACCCATCGATTATCTAGCCGAATTCCTTGTCGACCAACCGTTGCACTACATCCGTTATCTGATCGTTTGTATCGTGGCCATCCATCCCGTTGAATAATAGTTTCCGGACAAAAAGATTTTGGGTAATCTTTGGTACAACGATCGTTAGTCATACATGGGTTCGACGGGTTCAAAAGGCCACATGGCCCATGCATCATATGGGTACGGATAACATCATATGCAATTGGGTCAGCTAATTCAGAAGGCAACTCAGCAGATATGAATTCATCAATCTTTTCTGGGGACAATATCTTATCATCTGAGTGTAGGAATATAAGACAATGACAATGCGGCAACCCGCGTTTCTGAAACTCAATTGTATACATAACTGCAAAGCACAAACCAATGTCATATACACAACATAGGATGAAAAACATTTATATACCATGAAATAACACACATACCTGCTTTGACCCGGCCGAAATGGTTATTCTTTTTTATATCTCGCATCAATTCGTCAAGTTTAATCTTAAACATACGTGCAATGATATCTGGTCGATCACAAGTTGGCTGACCAGGAATCGCTGTATCCACATGTCGTTTGATTTCAGGCCATTGTGGATTACATGTCATCGTGACAAGAAAATCAGGTGGGCCAGCCCAACGGCAAATTGCCATCGCATCTTGATACTGTTGCACCATATGCCTAGGGCCTCCAGTAAAAGATGATGGCAGTATAACCCTTCGGCCCACAAACTCACAATTGGTTTCACCATTAATAATATGATCATGCAAACCGTTATAAAGCTCAGATCGAATGGTATTTTGGTTGCACTTATACCAACCTAACTCATGTTCGAGAACAGCCGCATATGCATCAACTACAAATGTATGAAACAATCGACCACCTTTATGTAACGTTTTTCCTTCATTAAGTCTATGTTGTAAGCGAAAACAATAATATTCCCGAAGGCTGACAAACTTTCGCTTCATAGCTTGAGGAACATTTAAAGGTATGTCGAGACTAAACCCATCTTCGCCGTATGGGAACAACAACGGATATTGCATCGGCATGAAGCTTGGATGCAACTCTGATATTCTCTTAACAACACCGGTACGCTCCTCGACGATTACATCACGCTGGTCTGTAGGGTTGCCATCACCAGGGATCAACGCAGCCACTTCTGAGGCAGTCGGTAAGTTATACTGTCTTCCATCCCTTTGACGTGTGCCAAGCAAACGTAGTCTAACTGGATGCATCAACGACTCATCAAATCTCTCCTTAACCATCCTAAATGCTTGAACCAACGCGTTACAACCATTAAGCAGTGAAATAAGTTCCTGAACTAACGCACGAAATATAGTATCATCAACATTAGAAGATAAACGTTGGTTTAATGCATATAAACGGTTCTCGACCTCATTTTCAGTGTCATATATATACAACTGCGCAAAGCGAGGCCGTCCATCAGGATGCGTTGGCAACAAAGACCCGATTCGATGATGATTATGTCCGTTCAATCTTAATGTATAGGGGGCCCTGCCATCGTTGACCTCTCTATGTACAATCCCACCAGTTGAGGTGAGCGCAAACATTGCATTCAAGACCTTGATGTTAGCTCGAAAAACAGTCGCACGCCGCCCACCACGATAATCCATAAGTTCTTCTAATAACGTTGGACCATCAAATAAATATGATAAATGCACCTTTCCTTCACTACAACATAATGAGAATTTTGGGGTTCTTGGATTGCCACTCTTAATCGTGCGCTCACCATACCATAACATCGCATTACAATGCACACAACAATATGAAGCATCCCCACTATCCGAATAAACGGAGAAACGACCTACACCGACGTAGCGAAAACGACAACCATCAGTGACCAACACATTACAAGAAATTTACAAAAGTAAACAAATATGGACATGATCACTTACGATGCCTACGCACGTCGTCAGGTGGACTATTTGAGGACATACAATTATTATGGTCACTATCCATATGGATCATGACCCGTTCACTTTGTCGCTGACCATATCTATCGATGGGACAACCTGTAGACACCACACGTGTGGTTGATAGAGCAGAATTGCATTCGGATGTACTAACATTAACTGGTGTGCCATTAGCATCCACAATAGTTGTTGATGAAATAAGGACAGAAGGCGGTGGCAAGATTGACATTTGCGCATCATCATTAGAAGAAGGAACACCTACGGTCATAAAAGTAGGAAACGGAACACATAAACATAGGAAGACACAAATTTAGTTGGTCATATGTAATAGATATTAAAGGACAGAAAAGTAACCTGAAGGTGTGCTACCAACATTTGTTGTAGGCAATGTGTTCATAGTTTCAGAAAAAAACTTGAGACACAGAAGGTACAACACTGCGATCAACAAATGAAACGTTGCGTGCCCGTCGAGGTCTACCTGGACGTCGTGCCGGGTGCAGCATTTGATTTGTCGACATGTTGAGAAGTCGATGCGAAGAATTGCCCGTTTGATTAGACACAGTATTAAGTGAACGCGTTCTTAAAGGTGGCCGACCCAGCTGCCGTCTACCTTCAACAACCACGGAGGAAGACAATGTACGTTGTTGTATACAAGGCAAACGCGATGGTTGTAGTTGACCCGCAGTAGAAACGCAGTTCGTTATGTCGTGCAACGGTTGATGGTTATGGGTGGATGAAGATGAAGTTTGGTTCAAAGAATATGAACTGGATCTACGAAGCTGACACATGGAACTTGACAGACTCGTAGCAGAGCAAAACGCACCAAAAGGTGCCGATTGTTGTGTATCATGCACAGAATTAGGAACACTGGGGGTGGTACCCAACCCTTGTACATTACACGGTGGTGAAGATGGATTCCGGGTAAAAGCCGACGAAGTCGGTGTACCAACACGAGACACCGAACATGACACCCGAGGCAACGACGACCCCATATTAGCCGGTTGATTTATATTTTGAGTATACTCGTATGCCATCGTAATGAACTACAACATGATATAAGAAAAACATATGACTAATGTTGACATACATAGTTACAATGATTCAATACGACAACACAAGAAGACAACCAACATATTTCAATCGTAAAACATTTATAAATTCTCGTCATATAAACTTTTGTACTATAATAAGACAGAATTACATAAATGCCCAACGTGAGATGATGACATTTACGGGTATGGTCCCCGAGGTATAAAAATTACATGAGTAGTGTATAAAAAGACAATTTATCTGCAAAAAGGGTCCCTCTTTCTCATAACTTTTTTAAACGGTTGTTTTCCCTTTTATGTCAATAACATATTTGGTTCACGATCAAAATTGTATATAATTTCATATTATAAATTGAGTAGTTGACTAATTGACTTGTAAATTGGTCAAAACTTTGATCAAAACAAGATCTACGTACTAAATTGGAGAGATTACGAGACCCACATCAAATAGATGACAATTTGCAATGAATAAACTTACATTACTTGTGCTACAAACATATATAATTACAAAAAAAAAAATTTGATGCATATTTTTCATCGAATCAAAACGTAATACTCGACGATTAGTTGTTATAAAGGATCACCCGAGGAAAAGAAAGATGACATGAAAAGATACGAACAAGCAAAGCAAACCCGAAAACTCTAGAGAAAAAGCAACGCCTTTTGAAGCGTAGAAGTAGTAATACGGGTAGTTTTTTGGCCCAACGTTATCACTAGGCGGAATTTGAGTCGAAGGGACAACCACTAGTTTAGGTGGGGGAGGCGGCGCATTGGTACCCATTGTGATGTAGGATGGTGGTGGACATGACTTAGCTCGTGGGCGAGGTGGAGGCATGGTTGGTGGCGGATAGTAGGATTGTGGTGGTGTGTCGTGGTATATGGGTGTCAGATACGGTGGCGGCTCATGCTCTGAGTCCTTAGGTGGTGCTAAGGATGGTGGCGGCTTTGACTCGAAGGTCAATGGTGGTGACTTTGACTGAACGGGCGGCGATGGCGGTGGCGAACATATGATAGGGCATGTGCCACATTCACTAATGCATAGTAAGTTAGTTTCTGGTGTAGATGGTGATGGTGTTACATTTCTAGGAAATATGAAGAATAGGAAACATAAGGCAAGAGTTTGGAGTTGTTCCATAAGCATAAAATGTTGTACTGTGGAGATGTTTAAAGAGTGATTATTAATGGTGGTGTGTTGAAAGACTTGTGGTGGTCACTTGTTTTGTGTGTTTATAGAGAGAGAGAGGCTTTTGGAATTTGGATGCTTCTTTTAGAAGGTTTATTATTTATAGTGAAAGAATGAACTTGAACTCTTTTAGTTACATAATCATTTATATGGTTTAGTCCAACCTACGGATTCAATTCTTTGTAATAGGATGTAAACCTATAGGTTGGACTAAACATATAAACATTTTTATTATGTAATAAAATTACTAGTTTATAAACTTATGTATAACATGGGTATAAATTAAAAATTTTAATTTCATTAATCTTGTAGGATAATTTTTTAACATATATTATCAAATTTATAATATCTACTTATATAGTAAAATAAACTTAAATATAAATATATAAAAAAGTTATTATTCAAATTCAAATTTAAATTCAAGATTGAGCTTGATATTAGATAAGACTTAGTTAGATTTAGATTTGATTAGATATTATTTAAATTATTTATTATATGGATTAATTAAAGACTTAAAATATAAGTTTCAAATGGTGGAAGGAGGTGATGCCACGTGACAATAGCGAACGACGACGCGTGACAACATAGTTACTATTTTAATAGTATTTATAGATTAATAATTTTTTTTATTTGTTAGTAACAAGTATTTATAATAGACGTTTTATATTAATATGAAAAAGAAATGATTTTGAACGGCTATCATTTTGAAATTTGCAGACAACTACGATCACTACAAACTTATACTATTGTGTTTTTAGGTTTTTTTATAAGTGTTTGCGAGACCATAATTGGACGGAATTGAAATTACAAAAGATACAATAATAATGAAAATCGATTTGGTTTTGATTTAGAATCGATACTGTTTCAGAAAGAACTGCTAACCAGATATAAGTTTGAGATTTTCTAATTTGAAGCAACGTAAATTTTAAGCAACAATGTTCATATATTAAAAATATGTTTATCAATACTACATTCAAAATAAACAAACATAGAGCTTGTTTAAAAAAAAACGTTTAGTGTGTGTAA
>JAANYP010000429.1:0-17575 GCA_020465985.1 Centrapalus pauciflorus | reverse complement strand
GCCTTGTTCCAGACAACGATGCAGCTTGGACAACCTGTCTAGTTCTTGAAAGCACATGCAACATATAGACACAGCTTTTAGACTGATATTAGCAATCGATTTCAGGTTTCAATAAGGGCATATCAGGCCTAAAGCCACCTTCAAATCAGTGCATCAACAGCGATTGATGTATAAAATCTCCCCCTCAGATGTTGAACAGGTATTGACTGAGCCCCTTTTGGTGCCTAACAATCTCCCCCTATTGGCATAACCAGTTCAGCTGGTCTTATCAAAATCTACTATATATTTTTACAGTATAAGTTGCGCGACATACAATTACACAGACAATACAGTAAAGTAAGAGCATTATTATACACTGAGTTATCGACTATACTGAGAAAACAACCAAAATGTTCTTACAAGAGTCAACGTAATGTCCTAATGTAGCTTACAACTACTGTAAAAGCAAAAAATTACACGTCATGTAATAAGATGTCACAACTAAAGTGTAGCATGATGTATCAACTAAAATGTACCAGATGTTATGACTGTTGGAGTTGGGACAAATAATGGCAACCTGTCCAAACTGGGGACAGCTTCGCATTCGTTTCACCCTTACAACCCAGATGGTAGATGGACGTCATATCAGTGGAGAAGAGCCATAACCTCCTTCCTTTCCTTTCCATCAATCTGTAGCCGCAAGTCCTAGCACTTCACTTCTGTGAGTCATGGACTTGCGATCATGGAGGCTCCCCATCCTTTATGAGAACAGCCTTCTGACGAGCCAGAGGCTCCTCGCCATTTGCTAGACTGCCTAAATGACACTGCTACATTTTCGTACGGGCTGAAGGCGGCAAGTTTGTCCGCAGAATCAACTTTGTACAGCTCGGAGGCGTCTTATAGGAACTACTTCATCAGAGTGACTGGCTAAGGAAAGCTGCTGTGGGCAAGTTCTGTGGGATGCAGCATCAGCTTGAAGACTGGGGGGGCTTTGATGGTATATCTTCGCCTCTGATTATAGGGAAAACTCCTATTCGGATGCTAGCATGATAACACAAGACAATATGCCCATCACAGGCTCAGGCCATCGTTCTTCAATAACTCTAACAAGTTGCCAGATACTTATCACTCAATAACAAAGCCTATTGAAGTCAGCTCACAGCAAACTTCATCTCTCACTTCCTCAGTGGCCAACAGACATTCAGATAGATAGCAACTCCTTGTATTATATGTGGAGGTCAATTTTAGTCTATATCCAGCTCATCAAACGCTGAACACCCTGCTTGCATTCAATTTTCAGCGTCAAGGAGTAGCTTCTGCCATCTACTTCGGTCATACCACCAAACCTTCTCTGGATTGGAAATCTAAAGGTTAATTACCGCTTTGTCAGCAGAGCTGGGCATGGTTAAACAGAAGGTGACTAAGTGTCCTCGCTAGACTTAGGTTTCTAATAAAATGTTTAATGTTTCACTGCACGCCTCTTAGTTTGGGGTATGCTGCCAACAGAGGTTTTTACATGAACACTTAGACAGAACAAGGTTATACATTTTCCTGGTACATTAGATAACACGCTTGTCTGAACCAAAACTCTTTTAGCAACTAGCTTGACATACAAAAACATCTTATCAGCTCTGAGAATACAGGCACACAGGCAAATCAGTACTTAACACCTACGGTTATTCGGTCCAGCCTGCTCCTGATGGATCCAGTCTTCGAACACTGTTCATGCGTTCATTGTATGTACATTGCCACTGATGATGCTTAGCCGTGTCTGACTTAGAACTGTCTTCACAGGCTCAGGGCACTGACCACGGTCTTACTAAGTATTTGTCTTGTATTCTGTTTCAACTAAGTTGAACAAACTCCACCCATTCCTTGTATCCACCATGTTCGGTGCACACAGCAGTGTGATCAGTAAGGGGAGAGAGGCAGGCGCATGAAGTTGCACTCAGGGTTTGCAACTGGAGATATCGCAAGCTTGAAGAACCCTGAGACCCAGCCTGGGGGAGAAGCCGGAAGTTGTCCAGCTGTGTGTGTGCCTTTTACTTGACACATGGGACACTAGCTTTGACATGATCATACACAGGCTGTTGAACCCAACAGCGTTGACATCGCCCAACAAGTTTTAATTATCTTTCTTCATAATTAAGTTACTCTTAATTAATGTTTTAATGTACCCTTTGGCATCAGGGTTACCTCCCGGTGGCTAGATAAATAGTGTGGTTACGATGCTGTAGTACAGATTAACAGGTCCAAGTGGGTCTGACAAATGTTTCTGACCATCATGAAATTTCTTTCTAGCCAAGTTTTGTCAAAAGTGGGAATTTGGCTCTGGCGAGGGTACTGTATGGATTTTGGCAAAGAGACCTGAGATACCTTTGCTCTCGACTTCCTTCTCTTTTTTCACCCCTTGTTACAACCGTCTCCTCATGCGGGATGTGCCTGGTCCGTTTTGTCCGTCAACCAGCGTAACATCTATCAAATCAAACGCGCCCAAACCTTTTCCATCATTTCTTTCTTTTCGATAGCATTCTTACATTGCAACGACATGCCTCCAAGGTAGACATTTTAATTTTCGTTGCTTCTTGGAGGGCAAAGGAAGCTGGGACAGCTTTGCGATTCTTTCTCAAAGTATCCTATTCCTAAGTAATCCAGACCTACACTACTGTTTCAAATCTTCTCGCTCCTCCTCTCTAATCAGCATGAGTCCTTGAATGAAAGCTGCTTCTATCCACTAACGAACCATCAAAGAATACCTGATCTAAGTGGTCTTCATGTTGGCTTCTTAAAGGAGAGGGAAACCCTCAAAAATTCCCACCCAACCGCTTTGGCTCGGTCCTTGTCTGAAATTGCTATTGCCAGCTCTAGCAATTGTCCCTTTCTGCTCGCATAGGATCCTTAGCCCTCAGCCCACGGTCTGTTTCTCCTTTAGCTAGCTGCAAGGTCATTTAGTTGTGAGGATGGGGGGTCAAACACGTGGATCATCACGCCATTACAAGGAATTTCTTCATTCTTCTTCTGATAGAATACCCGATGCTGACATCAAAGGTGTCCACCAGACGCATCAAACCCACCAACTACATTTCAAACTCCTTTGCTGCTACAGGTAAATCACCCTGTGGTCCCTCCCCAAAGATGACTATATTTCGGGCGAAATGTTACCGGACACAATGTGCTAGTATTCTGAACAGTTGTCACATAGAACTTGATCCGTAGTGAAGTTTCGGGAGATAGCGGCAATGACACATGACGTCCTCGAGTGAGGCATAGTAGTCGGCATCTCCTGGTTAGTGAGAACGTGTACATCCCAAGGGGCTTCAGGATGAGTTGTAATGAGTTCTGGTATAAACAAAGCACCTGTTGATAAAAAATCATCTGCTCCTGTGCTTAGCGCTTTCGACAGAATCCATGCTCATGTAAATTAGGGCAGTCTAAAGAGTATTTTGCAGAACACGCCAAATGTGGGTAACTCCAGCCATGAGATCAACACTGGACTGCTCAGGGATTGCTTCAGATCCTCCTAACCAACTACATTCTCTTCTGCCTTCTTACGATACCCCAATCTGAAAATGATCAATTTGCAATCTGCTTCTCGCTCTGTGGTATGGCATAACCCAAAGTGTGGAGCACACTGTTCAGAATGGACCTCCTCCTACCTACAGTCTTCTTATTTTCGCTGCTGTGGTGATGTTCTTCAGCAGTAAAGGTTGGTTCCTTTCCTTTGACCAACTGAGCCGTGATGAAATCCCTGGAGTTATGCAGCTTGTGGATGGGAACGACTCATGGATATGGCCGAAGTGGGGATGTTTTCTCTCCGTTCTGAAGTCTGAGGAAAAACGACTAGTGCATTTCATCGCAAGAGCTCAAGCCAACAAGCTGCTGTTCCGATATCTCCACCACCCAGGTTTCCGGAGCCCTCATTTTTCAATCAAGCATGTAATGTGGTGAGCACTCAAATCCTCCCCCTTAGACGGATCTTCGAAGGCAGAGAATCTGACTCTCCCAGCCTCTCTGAAAGGAGATGAAGCAGCGACTTTCTTCCAAAACACAAGACTATCTGGTCTGCCTGAAGACACAAAAAACAAAAAGTCATCGACGAGGCTTGCCAAGCAGGTGTAGAGGATATTAGGACCAACTACGGAAGGCGGTCACTAAGAGATAAGACTCTTGTAATACTGTCATTCCAGTATATTCCCAAGCTACTGAGCGTATTGGGAATAGAGTTTTCTACCTACTCACACTAGTGGGGGCGCATAAGACAGCTTTGCAAGAGAGAATGAGCCATGCCTCTAGTCAAACCAGCCGACCAATGAGGAGGCTGGTAGAGTTTGGTGGAAGGACCCCCTCATGAAACGGTGAGGGGGATCCAGAGACTGCTACCCCACCAACAGAAAAATCCCAAAGCCCAAGGTCCAAGTTGTCAAAGGACCCTGCAAACTGAAGAAGCTGCGGCCTTACGAAGAAGAGCCAACACAGCTCAGTCTAGAGTCCCGTTTCCTTTAGGAGCCCTCTGTGGGCTGAGGGGAGCGAGATTCCTCACCCCTCGGCTCTCTGTTGAGCCTGAAGCCTTTGTGCTGGACATAAACGGTCTACGCTGCTCTACACTGTTGAGCAGCTTGGGCAATTTTTGAAGTGTTCTGTTCTTTTGTTGAACAGGCCTAAAACTTTAATGGAATTTGTTTCCAAGTCATCATGTATTGTTTTTTGACTACAAGATCAGTTTACAAAGTCGAAGACAAAGCGGAAAACAGAACTGCTCAGCCTGCCCACGCTGTTCTGTAACATGAAGACAAAAGGATATTTGAAAAAGGGTGACAACCCTTTTTCTTATATCAAAATAGGCCTTTACAGGGAAGAAAGACGCAAAGTTGACATTCCTAAATTAGTTAAAGGCAATGCAACAGTTGACAAAGTAAAAAGACAAAAGTTCTGCACATGTGAAGACAAGTCTGCTTTTCAGAAAAGTGCAGAAAAGGTTATGTTGTCTTTTCAACAAGACTTTTCCTTTTCATTCTGTCCAATGAAGATGTTTCTCTGAGATTCTCTAAGTGAGTATAAAAGGAAGCTTCTAAGGTCAGAAAGAAAGGTGAAGAAAGCTAAGTGCTTAAACCAAGAGTGAACATGCAAGTGTGATCTTCATGCATGCAAGTCTTCTGTAAACCAGCATCTGTGTGTCTAAGCTGTTTTACCTAAGCTGTTCCTTAAGTCTTGTAAACACAGTGAGTGCTTCTTAGTGAGTGTATTCATTGTATACTAGTTCGAGTCTGTCTTAGACTAGTAAGCATACTGTTGTATCTGTCATCTCAGCTTGAACTATTCCGCATTCAAGCTTGTTTGTAATTAACAAATTGTTGATAATACATACAAACATTGAGAAAAGAGTGTGTAGTTTTTAAATTGCTGTATTCACCCCCCCTCTACAGCTTATAACTATATACTCTGGGAACCTCTCGGGACCTACAGTAACATGCCAAATACTATCCCATTACACATATATCTCTATGAACATGATTTGCATATAGCAACAACAATCTACTACCAATGTTCACCTGACAAATAAACGTGTCCATTTTCTTGTAATGAGTCATATTTAATTGTATCTCATAGCATATGCATATTTATCATATTCAAATAAGTCACATAGGTATTCATGACTAATTACGACACTTTTCATGTCATGATATTATTCACGTATGATCGCTCACAACATATATCACCAACTATCTCATAGATCAAATATAAATGTCATTACACTTCCATTTGACATTTCCATACTATTGTGGAGTTGATACACTTAAGCTTATCATGATCAACCCACCAATGATGAGGGTAATCGTATATATTAACATTCCAAATAAAAACTTCTCATAACTCATATTTGCTATAAGGTCATCGACTTTTACGTTTTCTCATTTTCCTTAATAGAAAGTCACAATTTGATTAACTATATAGGGTCTGGACCAAGATCCCTAAAACGTGACCCTACTTGTCAATAACACTTGTTCCCATATAATTCTTCTTCATTCTAGAACCATTATAAGGGCACACATATTATAAATGATCTTATCTGTTGATAAGATATCTATACATAACTTAGTATAAAACATTTTCAGGACCCACGCTTTTTGACATAAAAAGGGGGGTCACTCATAATCATAGTTCTAGATCACAAGATTTATAGAATTAGGCACAAGAAATTATATACCTTTTATGCTTTCTCATTCTTTGCATTATTTAATACTCCCCCAAATATGACAATTATGTCATTATATCCCATGATAGGATTCCACCGATAAATAAGCCAATTAGAGGAGACAACACAAGTCTCGTCCATTAAATATCATTTTTTTTTTTTGAAACAAAATCTATCATTACTCATATCAGTTAAATTACGAGAATTTACAGATATACACAAATGCATATATATATATATATATATATATATATATATATATAGACTTACGGTCTACCCATTATATTCCCATCCTAGGCCGATTTCAATTTTAAGATTGTTTTACTAGTGCTGCCTAGGTGGGTCAATACCAGCATCTGCAACCGCGTTCAGTGTTGAGTATCGTCGACTATACTTAGTCAATGAACACAGGCTCTGATACCAAATTGAAACACCCTCACAACTAAATAGGGTATTTCACACACATTTAAAAATAATTCATATAATAATACTTTACGGAAAATGCGTCAAATTTAAATTTTCAATATTCAAAAGCCATTAACATGATACTTCCCACTTTGTCACCTAATAATGAGCAAAGTGTGGGGTATCATGGATCGAAGCAGATGGGTTACAAATTATAAATATCTAGATTATCTAACCATAGATAAAAGCTAAGTTCATCCACAAGCATATGCCAAAAAGGGAGTCCACTAATCCCGCACCCGAGCGATCCAAAAGCTATACCAAAAGGCGAGGAACTCTAAGCTAGCCCCAACCGAAATCAACCAGACGGACCGGCTAGGCCCTTACCATTGACAGCGCCTGAAAGGGGTTAACAACTAATAGGGTCAACATAAAGTTGAGTGAGTTACTAGATTAGATATAACACAAGGTATATAGATGCAATGATGATCAACATAATGATTCCAAATGGCATAAGTCAAATGCACAAGATGAGTGATCAAATACCACATGCCCCTTCATAATTCGTGGTTCCCTAGCAAGTACGGGTGTGGTGATGCCTCTAGCAAATACGAGGCTGTCCCTAGCAAGTACGGGACTTCCGACAGTGCAAGTACGTCGGCATCCGGCATCAAAAGGGCCAGGAATAATCCATGGATATCCAGGTGAGTCCAAACGAAAGGTATAATCAACAAATGAGGTCCAAGATGCCTCGAGAATACGAATACGTCATGCATTGATGAAATGGATGAATAAGCAACAATCATATAATGCCATAGTATGAATCAACAACGAATGATCAATCATAAAGCAACAAGTACATCGTATATGACTTTAAGAAAATCTAATACTAGAACTCACAGTGATTGGTTATTAAGATTTCAAAGTCTTCCAACCATGCCACAATAGCCCCGAGAATGGCTAAGACTTGCGACCAAGCCTCTTTCGATTCGATTCGCCTATAAGCATTCATAAGGCGCACACATAAGCTCCCGAACACAATATAAGACCCTTAGATAGTCCTAAGGGTGTTGGGACATCAAACCGAAAGTACTAAGTCCAATAGAGGCCCTAGGAGTTCCGGAATTGATTTAAGGCCTTCAAACCCTTTAAACACTTAATTTAGAAGTGCATCGGACGCATAAGACCCGAGCATCGACCCCTAACCATGGAAAACGAATTTCGGGGACAGAAATCTGGTCATGGCGCGACCCAGAGGGGGTAGAGGCACGACCAACAGGCTGTCCCCCCACAGACTGCAACTTAAATGCCCAAAAATGCACCAAAACCCTCCAAAACTCCCATAATTGCTTCTAACCATTGAAATAGACTTTACCAACCATATAATCAATATATTAAGGTCATTTAAACCTCTCTAAACATAATAGAATCATTTCAAAACAATTCATGATTCCATGGAGCTCATACGGACTCCGAACGAGTCCGAAAACGACCGAAAGCTCCAACCGACAACACCGAGCTCCAATTGAGCTCATAATCAATTTTAACCAATCCCATAGCATTATTAAACATACTTGGGCTATTTTTAGACATTCAACATACATCTAAACATTGAAACACAATCCCAAAATGATTTGGAACTCGTTGTGGCATTTCACCGAACACTTGGTGTGCGGTATGGCCTAAGACGCCAATTTGAGTTCTTGCACGTGTGTTGTGTTACCCAACATATGAAAACACTTTAATAACATAAATAAACACATTTTAAACACATTAACACCAAAACATACCATTTCATGATTCCATGGAATTCGTACGAGCTCAAACCGAGTTCTTAAATGGCCAATACACAAATAAGTCTTCGAAACTCCAATTGAGATCCTACTAACTTTCATTCAACTCCAATGGCCATAATTAACACACTTGAATCATAATTATCATGAAAACATGTATATAGGTACAATTTATCTTTCATACACCATTGGAGCTCAAAAGAAGCTCCAACTTGGGTTTCTCCCAAGTTCACCAAATTCCAACTCCAAATGAGTTTCCACTTGACTCAACCCAATATTATTTTACTACTCAACATATTTGAATCACAAAATGACACTTAAACATACTAAATCAACACCACTCTTTCCACTTCCACCATTGAAGCTCAAACAAAGCTTTAATTTGGGTTTCCACCATACTCACCCAATAAATCACATATTTATGACTCAAATACCTTTATAAACTATAAACATTAACATATTCATGATATTGGAGTCATTTACTAACTCTATCACAAAAACCCACATAGGGTTGTGTTCTTCCAACTTGAAGAACAACAATGGAGATAAAGGGGAGATGAAAGGAATGTGATATACCTTCAAAGATGGCACCAAAATGATGATTTCTTGCCTTAAACCTTCAACCTTTGATCAACCACACAAAACCCTAGCTCTTTTTCTCTCTTTTCTCTCAAGATTGAGAAAAATGAAATGTGAGGTGTGTGTTTGTGTGTTTGGACGGTTTGGAGAAGAAAAGGGAGGGGTTTGGCCTTTGGCCACCCCCAACCCTCCATTTATGCACAAATATACAATACACCCCCTTCCCATTAAGTCTTTCATTTTTCATTTCAATAAAATACAAACTAAAATGTCATAACTTGCATTTATTTAACAATTCAATACCTAAGTTAGCATTTTGACATAATTACACTAAATATATTTAAACACCGCATTAATCAATTCTTATGTCATACTGATAATTATTTAAATGACAAAGTACATTACTTATTTTTGTCATTTCGGTACAACCCAACATTTTATTTTTCTTTAATCATTCAAGTCTCAATAATAGTGATCATTACTAACATTTGGTAATTAACTCATAATATTGTACTTAAGTTCACACTTATAATTGTTTCACAAAGTTAATTACCTTTTTAAATCATTGGGGTGTTACACTATTTACTTTCATATGTTTTGATTTTTTGATTTATGTATTTAACCACTGTGTGGTTTCTAAGGGATTTTTATGGATACCTAGAGTTAATTTATAATTATTAATAAGTTATTGTTAATTTATGAAAGTAAGTTACTTTGTCCACGTAAAATTTTCTGAACTTTGTTCTTTGTTTTAAGTATTTTAAGTATTTTTTAGGCTATACGACCATACCATGATTATTTATTATTCACTAAATTTGTGTGAGATCATATTGCTCCTTTAAATTGATCTAATTTTGAAATTTTAATATGTTGGTATTTTATTTTATTTTATATGATGTATTTTGGGTTATTGTCTTATTGAATGAATGTCCACATAATAATGTTGATTGCTTTTGTCTAGAAACAGAGACCCTGATTAATGTGTACATTACTTATATTTTTGTGTTAAATTCGTCTTCAATTTTAGGTTTTGAATTTGAGTTCTTATAATTGATTTGTGAAGGTTTGTAGATTTGGATCTATGTTCAATTTAATGATTTTATTTTACTTGTTCTTCATTCCAATTGCTCATCAAGGTGTCTTTTTCTCATCTGCATATTTTAAAAAAAAATCGACCCTAAGATGTATATCAAATCATTTCAGGTGCAAATGTGATAAATCTGGCTTTCATCTTTGCTGGTGGTTGCCCCTGAAAACTTGGATTGCATTGGAAACCTTGGAATGGCCTATCTTTAAAAGTAAGGACCTCAGCTTTTAGCGTAATTACCAGTCAAGGTGAAACTGTTGTCATTTATACAATTGTAATACATACAGAGTGGATGATGAGGTAACTCACACGGTTATCTGTCATCCAAGACCTGATCTTACACTGCACGCTTTTAGTGTAAATATGGTTCTGTAGTCACAGGTGTGTTGATAAATTTAGGTTTGTTAGATATTAGACAAACATTAAACCAATCAAGGAAGTTTTTGAAAGATATTGTTAGTATCGTTAAATTTCATGTTAAGATGTTAAGTAAAAGCAACATGTTAATGATCTCTAGGGCTCTGATTTTTAGGTGCTGAGGCAAATGCTGACAACGGTGCTTGTGAGCATAGACTGATAGAGTTACTGCAGTTAATGTTGCAAAGGAATTTTTTTAGCTGCTGCAAAATCAGATCCAAAAGCTTTTCATGTGTGGACTAATATTGCTAATACGTATTACATGGACGGTGATTATAGAAACTCTGGGAAGTGCTTTGAGAAGGTGATTATGACCTTTGCTACGAAGTTCTTTTAGAGGAGATCATTTTGTTATTAAACTCCAATATATAGGTGAGTCTTGCTTTTTACTTTTCTTTTTGAAACTCTCGTCTACTAAGTTCCTCTTCTTTAATGCTTCTTGACACATAAAAATGAAATCAAAGTCATTTCCGACAACCCGTCTAGATTGGTGGCAGCTAAAGTCTAGAAAATTCAAGTACAATTGGTTGTTTTGGAAAATTATGTACACGTACTAAAGAACACATTCTTTAAAGAGAATAATTGATATATTCTAAAGTGCTCTTTGGGCATAGAAATGAGTCCTTTGTATAGGTCTATTATTTTAGTCATATCATGGGCTGTCAATTGAATTAAATGGCATGCATTAATAAATTGCGTTTTGGTGATTTCTTGAAGCCGGATGAGAAACTAAAGGCAGTTTTGAATGAGGAAACAAGAAGAAGGGAGTTAGTGTTGATGCATAATTATGAATCAAATGTTAAGGCAATAATGGAGGCAAAAGAAGCAGTTTTGAACACAGCAACAAACACAACAAGAGAGCTACAAAAATGTTTTTTAATGGCAGAAAAAGAAACCAAAGATTGGGAGAAAATTTGAGAATGAAGCCATGATGACAGACCTCAACAGAAAGCTCAACCAAGCTAAAGAGAGAAAACATGAAGATGCAGAATCAGTCTTTGGTGGTGGTGATGATTTTGAAAGACGAAAGAAGATGGAATGCAAGGTGTGTCACGTGAGAACCTTGTGTATCCTATAGTTACCTTGCAGACATCTGTGTTCTTGAAGGCCTTGTGAAGGGCTACTGATGTTTTGTCCCGTCTGTGAATCTGTAAAAAATGGAAGCTTGGGGTTTTCTTTGGTCTAAATTCAGGAGGGTAAAATGGTCAGAGAAAAAAAAGGCGGCAGCAATAAACATCAACTCTGATGTTTTTATGGAAGATGCAAATTCTTATTTCCTGTTTCAATATCATGCAGTGACCTGGAGCTTAAGTCACTTGCATCTCTGCTGTTGTTGTTGCTTTCCATTTTTAGGTACAATTTATGAATCCATCAGCTTTTTCATTTTATACTCATTGGAATAAACATCAACTCTATTATTGCTATTTTGGGTAGGTGAATATGATGTTTCAAAGAAAGCAGCATGTAGTTTTGACAAATTTTGTTAATGTACATCAATTATGTACTATGTAAAACTAAGTTTTTTCCCCTGCTCTAATAATTCCTTTACTTTATCAGCCAGAGTTAAAAATTGATTATACATTGAAAGCTGTTAGTGGAAGTTTAACAACAATTCCTGGACTTTCGAATATGATTGATGTAAGTTTGTTATGATGTGATCGGAGTTTTTTGATAGCAAATTTCATTTGAATTGCCTTTGCATCATCATAATTCATACATGCTAACCTACCTGTTGGTTTGTGTAGGATAGTGTAAATACGATAGTTAAAGATATGCTTCAATGGCTCCACATGAATGTCGTTCAGGTTGGTGGTGTACCTGTGGATACTAGGTAATAACAGTTTTCGATTTAAAGTATACATTAACATGAGCCCTGTCGTCCCTTTTATTATACATATGTGAATTCCATTACTCTGTATTTATGGAAGATGCAAATTGATATCATGACTTTGGAGTAATAAGTTTGACCTACAATATAACAACATAATACTATCCTTTTTTGTTGCAGGACTGCTAATGACGTCTATCTTTTTAAACTGCAGTTAATGTACTCGTGAAAGAGGTTGATATACCTGGTGGTTTGATGCCAATGACTTGACGAGTGATTTCAAGGCCTCTATGATCATTCTGTGCAGGTCCCTTTGAGCATTTCTTTTATCCATATGAATTAAAACCTGAAAAATAAACGCTCTTAAACTTTATTTTACTCCATTGTTTGTGATGGAATTTTTGGAATTATTTGGCTTTCCCAAGGATTTAGGCAAAAACATGCTTTGTGAAACAAACTACCCTTACTAGGAGTGGGTAAAATTCAAACTACTTTATCCCCTCCTCCATTCCCCCCACCAATGAATGTGATATCTTGTATTGTATGCTTACCTTGTGAATGAATAATTAGTATGTTCCATGCTTGAGGGATAACCAGAAAGCATATTATCATCAAGATCATAGAGAAGTCAGGTGGAACACCGCATTAGCCAGGAAGTGAATTTCCTTGTTAATTAAGTTAGCGGAGGAATGAGGATATTGTTAAAGTTGTTTCAGATTCTATAGATGATAAGTCCGTCTATTATATATATCCCATTGGAAACCCATGCTAAGATGAAAATGTTCAATTATTCCATGTTTGTTTCGGTAGCTCTTTCCCCAGTATCGAGACAGACATCACATACTTCTTTATCAATTAATGTGGACTACTCTGAATGGATATAAAGTTGTCAACTTTAGGTAATTGAGAGAATGGTTTTAAGTTTTTTCAGACATGCACTTGAGAAAAATTAAATTTCAATTGACATGTCGTGCTGGTGCGTTGTGTTACACCCAGCGCATAAGACTTAAGAATGATCACATTCATTTTCTGAGTTATAACTTGAGTTATGCAACTTTTCTCATCTACTCAGGTTCATGGAGGTGTTGGAACAACAGCCGTTGGACTTAAGGCTGCGGTGATTTTCTTATCATGTTCTTTGCACTTTTTTCGCCTCTGATTGTTTGTTTTCGAACCTTCACTTATTATAGCAATTGATGAGTGCCCAACCAAGATTGTACCTTTGTTTGGTGATCAAGCCTTTCGGTCAGAAAATATTCTATACATTTAATGTAAAAATTTGTATTTTATGTTATATTTTTTGACAATTTCAACATCATTGGGTGCTATTACTCGCTGTCGGTGCTTTGCGCGGGTGTAACATCCTCGGATTTAAATTATTGTATTTGAAGTTTATTAAGTTCAAAATTTGTAATTTGCATAATTAAGTTGGACTATGAAAATGATTATGTGTTCAGTTATTTAAAGTTGGTTGTTATTTTAAGAAATTAAGGAATATTAAGAATGTCAAATTATTTTGGTTTAGTATGATAATTTTTATAAGTTAGTGATGTTAAAAGTAATGATGAAATCAGTATTTAATGGAACCGGATAAGTTGAGGGGCTAAAAGTGTCAATAGCCGAAACTTTAGATTAAAAGACTCTTTGGTGTCTTTCATCTTCATTTCACCATTTGAATTCACAAGAATTCTCTCGGCTCTCTCTCTCTCTAAAATACTCAAGATCATTAACACTTGGATTCGAAGTCTGCAAATTTGAAAAGAGGTTGCATTCAAGGAACTATTACTACTGCAATCGAAGATTTGAGGTAAAAATCCTTTAAAATTCGAATTTAGAAGCATTATTGGTTCGGTTTTGTTAAAATCCGAATTCATAGATTTGGGGATTAAATGTTGATGCATGTATGATATTGTTATAGAATCATTAAAATCGAGTGTTAAGGTTGATATATATCAAATTTCAGCTTCTGCTTTGCACTATAAGTCTGATTTTGGAGATTGTGTGTGTGTTATAGTGTGTGTGTTCTACGGATGGAACAAAATGAGCAAAATGGGTTTTATTTGATATGTAATAGTGTTAATGTTAGTGTTAAAGTGGTTGAAATTAAGTGTATTTTAGTCGGTATAATTTATTTCATGTACTGAATTAGTACCAAAAAGGACTTGGATTAAATCTGGAAATAATAAAACTGCACAAGTTTGAACATCAGATGGTCCGAATTCGGATCCATGATGAACTCGGATCTGATCCGAATTCGGATACCTTCGAACTTAGGATGTGGTCCGAAGTTAGCATGTGGTCCGAAATGTGATAATCAAAATGGTAAAACACTATAAGTGTTGTATTTCGGATAGGGGTCCGAATCCGGTTGTGGACCGAAATCAGATATGGTTCAAACTTAGTATATGAACGAAATAGGGCCTATGTTGGGACCGAATTAGGGTTCATATAAGAACCGAATTGTGGGTCCGAATTCGGGCATGGATCCGAATTTGGGATCAAAAATGGTAAAAACTTATAAAATTAAGTTTTATGGAAAGAAACAAGATATTAACATGATGTGTTTTTACAAATGACTTACAGGTCCCTTGTGGTGTTGTTTAACCCACAGTGGGGTACTTGGTTGATCCGGTTGAAATCCCGAGGAGAAATAAAATTTGATTAAAGATATTAACGCACCCACTGTGAGTACCTTTGATTTTTAACATGTCTGCATCTGCTTTATGTTTGCATTGCCTGCTGAGGCCTGTTGTTTCATGTTCGTTTGGCATTCTACTAACATGCGTTTATGTTGATGCATATTCATATTTGTTGCATGTCCGTTCAATTGTTGTGCATCCTTTCGATGGACCTGCGTGGTCGCATCTGTACTCTGATGTTACTGTGCTATATGACCAAGAGTTTGACACCTCTGTGGTCAGGATAGACAGTAGGTCATCCCCGATGTAATGTCTGCCTCAGATGGTTGGTTGTTCTTATGCCGAGTGTCAGCTCGAAGGAGCTGCGGCTCAGGTTTGCGTATCTGGGATACGTGTGGAGTATACGGTATGTGTTACCGCGGATACTCTGGGGGCATCATAAAGATTTGTAGAATGTGTGAAAATCATCTGGTATTCACTAAGCTTTAGCTTACCCTTTCAGTTGTTATATTTTTACAGGAAAAGGGAAATCCGCTGCAGGACCATCTAGCTAGGAAATCTATTGAAGTGATTGAAGATTTCTACCGATTTCTTTGGTATTTGGATTATGGAATTATTGTTGTAATAAATTTGGGATAATGTAAAATGTTTGAGTATGTAGACTTAGACATGTAACCTTGTAGCACCGTAGGGTGTTAGATTCAGTTGTAATACTTTAAATTTATGTACTTAAATGCTTCCGCGCTATTATTAAGCTATCAGATCATTATGCTATGTGTTTGTTGGTGATTAATCCTGGGTGAATGGTAATTGGTGGTTAATGTGGCAAGGGTGTCACAGCGTATGGTATCAGAGCAGTAGTTTGAGATTCAAGTGTCCGTGAGGTCTTGGTCTCAAACATTGAGTGTTGACATGTAGTGATTCTAAGTAATGATCTGAACTAAGATAGGTTACGATCTAGTAATCGTAAGAATATTGACTATCATACGGGACAATTGGGTGGTGTCTATAAATAAATGACATGTTACTAAATAAGTTATATGTTTCATATTTCAGAACATGTCTGGAGGAGGAATGACACCTGAAGAGACGAGAGAAATGATGCTAGCCATGATGGCTGAGCAAAGAGAGATGATACAAGATCAATTTCGGGCTCGAGATGAGGCCGAAGCTAAGCGAAGAGAAGAGAAAAGAAGGAATAAGGAAAGAGAGGGAAATAATGACGAGCAAGATGACAACACTGGGTCATCTAATAAGCCAAGGGGTTGTCGTTTCAAGGACTTTAAGGGAAATGGAGCCGTTGAATTTACTGGGTTGGGGGATGCTGTTACTGCAATGGAGTGGATAACAGCTACAGAAAGGACTTTCCGAATCAGCGATTGTGCTGAGAAGGATATGGTCCGATTCGCTACTGCCATGTTCACCAAAGACGCAATAATGTGGTGGAACTCGATGGTGAATGCGTTAACCTTGGAAAGAGTATCTGTTATGACATGGGCTGAGTTTACTGATATCTTCACTCAGCAGTATTGCCCGGCCGATGAGCGCCGAAGATTGGAGGCTAAATTTATGACGCTGATTCAGGGGACTAAGTCTGTGTCCCAGTATGCAGTAGAGTTTACGAGGCTGAGTTTGTTCTCGCCTCATCAAGTGGATACCGAGGAAAGGAAAGTGACCAGGTTTGAGGCTGGTCTTGATTTGGAGATTCGAAGGGTGATGAGCAACGTACGCTACCCCACATTTGCTGGTTTACTGGAAGCCGCCAGGAATGTGGAACAGATCTTGGGTATGTCGGGATACGTGATGGGGTCCGCTGCTTCTTCAGTCAACCCAACTCAACCTTCACCACCGAAACGCCAACGCGAAGGAGGTTATTCTGGTTCTTCACGATCATCGCAGTACTCGCCGCAACAGTCCTTCCGTCGACAGTCTGGTTCTTCCGGTCGTGCTCGTGCATACTCTATCAACACCGAGCCACAGTATTGTAACAAGTGTCATCTGGAACACTTCGGCAAGTGCACCAACGGGCGTGCGTGTTTCTGCTGCGGAGAGTTGGGCCACTTTCAAAATGAATGCCCACGGAGATCTGATGCTTGCCATAAGTGTGGAGTATGGGGGCACTATAGTCGGAATTGTCGAAAGAATACCCCAGCAGTTGCTGCTCCAACATCAACACGATCTTCAGGAGGTTCAAGCGGCGGTTCAGTTAACCGAGGTCGGGGTCAGTCGCAGAGGGCACCGGCTCGTGCATTTCAGATTACTGCAGAAGAGGCTAGGGAAAACCCGGAGGTGGTCACGGGTATGTTTATTGTAAACTCTTTACCTGCAAGAGTATTATTTGACTCGGGTGCCAATAGATCGTTTGTATCTACTATGTTTGCACAACAACTTGCCATGCCTTTGTCTAAGCTATCTGCTGTACTAGATATTGAAACTGCTAGCAACACCTTAGTCAAAGTAGATCATGTATACCGAAACTGCACCTTAGTGATTGAAGAAGTAGTCTTCAATTTGGACTTGATTCCGATCGAGTTTAGTGAATTTGATGTGATTATCGGGATGGATTGGTTGATAGAGAATGAAGCCCATATAGTGTGTAAGAAGCGTATGATCAAGATAACTACTCCGGAGGGGCGTGAAATCTGTATTTATGGG